>JAIZAY010002176.1:0-11027 GCA_029531755.1 Holothuria leucospilota | reverse complement strand
TATACAAATACGGCAAATATATAATGAAAGTGACACACCGACCCGTCATTATCCTGTTGGGAATACATCACTTTTTCAGGAAAAACGAATCGAAAAACTCCACATCATGCGTTTTGACAAACTTGGGGTGCCTCTGGGCGATGTGCTGGATCCATTCTCGGGGTGAAGTGAACACATGCGAGCATGACTTCAAGGCACATGGGTAGGAAGAGCTTTCAATGTGTGGGTGAGCTTGATCAGCGTGCTTCCTTAACATGTCAAAACTAGAGAAATTTTCGCGACATCCTTTGGCATAGCAAGAGTGCCATGGCTCTTCTTCTAAAAATACCTGGGACATTTTAATACTATCCAAAGGGTTTTCCGGGGGATACCGAATCATTGACCTAGACCTAGACCTTTCCTTCCTCTTAACTTCTGTAGGTTGGGATTCGCTTCTTCTCTTGAGTGGGGTCTTGTGCCAGGTGGTGTCAGTGTCACGGGGGCTACTTGCTTCGGTCACCTGATCTGCCCAACTAGAGGCCTTGATTTGAGAGCATTCAGTACTTTCACACTCAAAAAGGTCACACTGACTACGATTTTCATCTTCCATAGCTTTCCCAACATTTTCGTCAATATTTTCAAGTTCCTCAGGGGTAACAATATCCATGTCAGCACTTTCGGCAGGCGCATTGGGGCCACCTGCGATATCGGCCACAGAGTCACAATCACCAGTAACAACATCCATGTCAGCATTTTCTGCAGGTGCATTTCGGCCACCTGCGATACCAGCCACAGAGTCGCAATCACCAGTCACTTGGGGGTTGCCCTTGCCCTGAGCTTCATTGGAGGCTTCACTCACTGTCCCAACTTCCTTTGGGGAATTTTCTTGATCTTCAGGAGAAACAACATCCATGATAGAACTTTCATCGGGCATTTTCTGGCCGTCTTCCATGTCGTCTTCGGAATCAGAAATTACAGTGGGGTCATTTTCAGAGGAGTTAGTTTGATCCGTTTGAGACCTTATCTCAGTTGAACACTCCCCGTTTTGTAAAACTACAGGTTTGGGCCCGACAGTCCAAGTCAGAGGAGTCGGACTAATCACATTAGCAAAAGCTATGGGACAATCTCTATAAATGTGACCCGTCTTCTCGCAGATAGTACATTTGACCTCCTCCTTGCAATCCTTCTTTGAGTGGCCTATACGGTTGCACTGGAAGCACTTTACCAGCTCGCAGTCTTTGGCTTCGTGGCCCTTGTCACCGCATTTTAGACACGTTCTCGGTTGGCCTCTGTATCTCACCCAACATGGTCTCCCACCAAAATTCACAGAAGATGGAATGTTTTCTTTCAAAACAATTTTGTATTGTCGAATTCCATTGAAGACTTCCGGATATTCAGCGAATGTCAAAAATCTACCAGAAACAACTCTGCCATATTTTCCAAGTACATAACGTACTGCATTATCATTCAGTTCATGTGGCACATGTAGCACTGTAACCAGTATCGCAGAACTAGTATAGGGACTGACTGTTAGGCCACGCTCACACGACAAAGGAGACACAAATTCCCTCAACAAATCAACACTTTTGAAGGTAACATCGTAAAGACGACCAGGCAATTCTTGAACGGCAACAAGGTGCTTACCAGGATCGATTCCTTTTTCTCCCAAAATATCAAAAACTGACTTCACAACACCCTTCTCCAGCTTAAGCTGTACCGAGGCGTCTCTCTTAAAGTGGACCTAAAGTCTAAAAATTCAAAAATATATATTTTAGAGGTTACAAAATTAATCTTATTGGTCCAACTCCCATTGTCATAGCTTATTCCATTGCTGAGATATTAAATGTTAAAATTTATTCACTTAAATCCATGCAGTTCATTGCGCAATAATTTTGGACATTCTTGTTGTACAACTCACATTAAATGCTTTGTTTTCTTTTAAAATAAAAAAAAGTTTATATGACCTTGACCGCTTCCTGTTTTCTAGCATGACATGCTGTACAGAGAGGGCTTATATAGTCAAGTCACCCCAAAGCAGTAAGAACGCGATCACATTTTGGCACAAGGTGCGGTGGCTTTCAGAATAACAAAGAAATACAAAGATTGTAATTTGAGTAGTACAACAATGACATCACAAATTATTGCGCAATCTACCTTTTTAAATCGAGTGAATAAACTTCAACATTTTATATCTCAGCTTAAGAAAGTCCTGTGAAGATGGGAACTGGACCATTGGAATTCAGTTTTCATGCTCTGTAATATATTTTTGAATTTCAGACTTTAGGTACCCTTAAGAGTAGCACATCTTGGCCTTCTCCATGGACTCGAACTTCACGTCCCAAGTAGTTCGGAGTCAAACGGCCTAACCAACTGCACAACTACAGTGCTGTACTGATCGAGCATATAATTAATAGAAATAACGATCTAGTGTTAAGCTTGTGACTTACAAGTAATTGCCGTTGGGAGGGGTAGGGGAGCTAGAGCGCACACTCTTTTTCATAACGCATCTAAGTATAGTACCGTACTCAACATGGCTGAAAACTCCTCGATGATTTGTTTCAATACGCTTGAATACATTTTTCCTTTAATGTTTATTTCTGTAAAGGTTTTCGTAAGTTTGCCCTAGGACATGACATAAATGAGTTTGGGGATGGGAGGGGCAGACAGGGAAAATCACAGGAAGCCTGGTCTTCCGGTCACAGAATTTTCCGTTTCTTCTTTCGGAAACATGTGTCATGATATTAGGTCCGATAAATGGTAATCCTATGCTCGGTATCGCACAATTCGAGTGATTGGGTCCAAGTTTTCCCCTACGTGAACTGCCACGAAGCCCCGACAAGGGCGACGGGTTGCGGAAGGTTGGCGACAGAAAAACTGAAAATTTCGGCCCGCAATTTTGGTTTTTGTCGTGAAATTGGAATTAAATTTCGTGCGGGATTTATTACAAATATTCTTCTCCCCTTTAATCAAAATATCACGTTAATCACAGAGGCGGCTAAATGGCTGTTGTGGGGCTACTTCATATTTTATTGCAGTTCCCGACTACATTTAAAATTTACCCGACAGTGGGGATCCTTGTCCTCGACGCGAGAATGTCCCTTAACCCCCTCTGGCGTCACCACTGTTCCTACGACGATCAGTCTCCCTGCTTTCTGACCTTCCGTTCCTTGAACTCAAGAGCAGAAATCCTCCAACTCGAATACCCTACTTTACAGCGAACTCCGGGCGCTGTAGAGTATCTTTGCATTTTTACTTACTTGTAAAATTGAAAAAATAAATTTTGATCGCATTTTTTATAAGTAATACAGTCAAAACAAGCTCTATTAAAAAAAATCTAGTCTAATTGTCACTCATTTTCGCGAAGAACATTGATTTGGTTTAACAAAGGCGATGAACCAAATATTTATATATAAATAAATGGGTCGTTCGTGCTCTGCCTGTAAGTTTTCAACGGGCACAGACCCTAGAAGCTGAAGAGTGCTATTCATGAGATTCAAATTTGGTACTGACGTTAAAGTGAGCTAGGGCTGTAAGGCCTGGTGGTTCCTTTTATTCATTCACTTGTACACGAGGCTGATACCTCAGCTTTCTCATTTGCTGTGGTACTAACCCTTTTCTATCGCAAAATAATGAGCACGCAGTCGCAACAGTCTAGCCCCCCACCACCATTTTCATGTAATTAGGTCCCCCCCCATGTATGGTGGAGAGAACGGGAACGCGAGGAGATTGGTAGTTAAGGGATGCTGTTTCTTACAATCGCGACCATCAGCAGTACAATGTGCTATTTAGCAATACACTCCCTAGAGTTAGTCCATTTGCAATGCAAGAAAGATTGAGCGTAATTTAGAATTTCCCAGATTTTTCGAACACAGGCTTGGAAGTAGGATCGTATCAAAACACCTCGGCACAAGTCGGTCGTCTTATGATACTTTCGTATCAATGCAATTACATGAAAGGAATCGGTTTGTATAAGAATATTCATAAACTTACAATGAACCGAAAAGCTCTGGGTAGGGGTAGGCTACACACTGAAGTGCTACTGCACAGCGTGAGTGACATTTGAATTGTAGAAATGTAACAAAACGAACCAATAAAAGAAAAAAGGGACGAGACGAAAAGCTAACTGGATATAAGAATACCAAAACTCCTCACCAAACGCAAACGAGAGTGACTAGCCATCTCATGAGACTCAACTCCTCCCATATCGAGTCAACGCCTACCAATGGCCACGTGCTGTATGGAGATTAATTATAGAAACAATATGGAAGCTTGAAACAAGTAGTGCGGTTGGGAGGGGGGGGGACTAAGCGAACACTCTTCACCGCATCCTAGATTAGTTCACGCTGAAAACGCCTGTATGTGTTCAATACCTTATAATTTTTATGTTTATTTCGTAGTTTTATTCATAAATGACATAAATGGTTGGGATGGGAGGGCAAGGAAAGAAGCCTTGTCTTCCGTCAAGAATTTCCAGTTTTCGGAAACATGTAGTCAGTAGAGGTCCGATAAAAGTATCCGATGTCGGTAGCGCCAAATCGAGTGATTGGGGTCCAGTTTCCTACGTGGAACAGCTGAGCCCGACAAGGCGACGGGTGCCGAAGTTGGCAAAACTGAAATTCGGCCCGCATTGGTTTTAGTCGTGAAATGAATAAATTTCAGGGATTTACGAATAGCAGCCCCATTAATCAATATCACGTAATCAGAGGCGCGATGGTTGTGGGTACTTCATATTTATTCGTCCGACTATGAATACCCACAGTGGGGATCCTTCTGACGGAGAATGGTCCTACCATCTGGCGCACACGTCGACGCGATCAGTCGCTTCTGACCTTCATTCCTTGAACAGAGCAATCTCAACTCGATACACTTCAGCGATCGGGGCGTAGAGTATCTGCTTTACTCTTTAAAATTGAAAAATTGACGCATTTTAGTAATAAGTCAAAACAGCCTATTAAAAAATCAGGTACATTGCATCATATTTCGCGAAAGACTTGAATTTATAGTGTTCGTACTACAGGCTGTATTTGACAAACGCAATATTCTTAAATTACTTAAATTAAATTGGTACGTCGGGCCTCTGACCCTGTTAAGTTTTCAGGACAACTACCTCAATGAAAGTGAAGAGTTGGCCTATTTAGTGATGATTTCAATTGTGTACATACGGTTGAAAAGTAGCTAGAGGCTTATATGGGCAGGTGGTCCTGCTTTTTACTTAAAGCCACGAGGTGCTGAAATACTCAGTTTCTTCATTTTGCGGGTGTCCGAAGTCGAACAAAGTATCGATCGTAGCCACGTGTGACAGGACGCAGTAGCCCAGCTTCAGGCAAACTGAATTTGCCATTTTTATCGTGATGAAATTCAGTGGATTTATAACATCCCTTTAAATACCTATAGGCGAAGGGGTTCTTGCTTCCATAGAATACGACATGGCCTTACAAATCTTGTCCATTGATAGCCGGTTTGACTCGTCTTTCAAAACCTAATGAACAAACGGGAAAGCATAAGAATACAAAAACAATCTAAATTACATTCCAATGGAGACTGATAGTGCGAAATTTGAAGCAATCTAAAAAAAAAAGGAGCGGGTGCTTAGTTAGAAGACCCATGGGCTATATATTCATTTCCTGTGTGAATAACATAAGTCAAAACAGTACGCATCTCCTGACCAACACATCGGAGTAACTCCGCCACTATTTAAGAGAAAATTTATACATCTTAATGTGCATAGAATGCGGGAGTGAAGTTAGAGCCTCTTTTTACCATCAAGATTCTAGTACTAATTAGTGAATCCTCTAGGGTTTCAACGCATGAAATTTAGTGTATTGAAATTGAGTTTTCCCAAGAACCTTTTGATAGTTGGGAGAGCAGAAGGGAAGAACGGAAGCCTGGGTTTCTTAAAATTATTTCGGAAATAGAGATATCCATAAATTAACATGAAAGTCAATTGCTATGTGTCAAGTTTCCACGGAACTGCATTAATGCCGAATAAACATTTTTGGAAGGTTGGAAGAAACAAAAACTTTCCAAATTGGATATACGAAATGGATAAACTCAGATAATACATCCCTTAAGAAATACACTTTAATAAGCAAAGCTGTGAGGAACTCAGTTATAAGTAGTATAAGAAGTAGAGTAGGGATCCTCTACAAGGGAAAAAAGCACACTTGGAACCACTTCAGAACTACCTGTTACTTGTTTTACTAAAGAAACCTCAATCAAATACAAGTTAAGTAGCAGGCTAAGAGTCTTGTGGGGGAAAGGAAAATGAATTTTTCGCAATAATAACAGCTCTAAATAAAAAATAGTGATTTGTTAATTTTCGAGAATTGATTTAAGTTTTGCAAAGGATTCAAAGCAAGTAGTTGCGATAACGGAAAAAGGGTAGTTTTCCGTGGCTTTGTCCTTTTAAATTAAGGAGTACCATAAATAAATCCGTTGCATAGGATGAAAATGGTGTTGGGTCAATTTTTTTCGTTTCGATACATGGGCGGGTGGGTTCTACGAGAAATGCCATTTTGCAATGGGCCATTTACCCTGATTTCATTCTCTGTGCGGTTCAAATCCTTCAACAAACATACACGACGGCTTGAATTGTTTATCTTCAAATTCCAATCCATTTTCAGTTAAATCAAAACCCTCACAAGCCGGAGTATGGTTCATTTTTGGGAAAACGATGAATTGTCGTTCGATGTTTCTTCAGCAAAATCACAACTCAACTAAATTGGTCGCTTTGTTGGACCTTGTTAAGTTATAGCATCTAATGAAGAAAGATTTATAATAGTTAATATATTTCCTACTTTTATAGAAATATGCTTTGGTGTAGCTTTTCTAAAAACAACACCTTTCAGTACTAAATACTATTCTGCTTATACTTTGTTCAATACCAATATAAAATGAAATGGTTTATGTCATCGGGACCTAAATTTTTCAAAAGTTTTAGGGCCACCCCCCCACATGTTGTGTGGTGTGCTACCGATTATGGATTGCTGAAACGGCTGGTGCCTTTGGAAATTGAACATTTACAAACGATTCTAAGTAAGTAAACTGAGCGATCATTTAAGCTAAAAAATAGTATGATTAAAGAAATACAACCCAGTTTCCACAAACAATTTGGAAGTGCACGCTAATTATGGGATTCGAACAGTCCAAAGTCCGTCAAAGTACCATGGCAATAAGTTGAAGATTGACTATAATGGAACTTTTAAAATATTGAACTGTAGAATATTGATTAGTCAATTTGTAGACCAGTTGGAAGGGAGGCTAATGAAACCTTTACGCTACCTGAAATTCGAAACCTATTCAAATAAACGCTTATAAGAAATTGTAAATTTAAGAGATCTTAAAAGTTAAATTCGAAAGGTTGATTGACCTTACAATAAGATTGGATAGGGAGCAGGGACAACAAGCTGCATTACGTCAGAAAATGACAATTCTAGAAACATAATAAAGTACGAAAAAAGTGTATCGATGCAGTAAGCGAAATCAATGGGCCAGTTTCCCACTGAAAAGGAAGCAGCTGAATTTTCAAGCGTAGTATCTAGTTTCGAAAACGAGTTTACCGATATGTTTAGTCTGAATTGGAATTAAGTCATGGATTTGATAGAGGTGCATATGGAAAACAGTAATACGTGCGCGAATGTGTTGGCAATTATTTGATGGAGTTTCCGAGATGAATTTCCCTGACGGGGGGTACTCGGAAGGTCGTATCCCATGGCTCAAACTGTTGGGAGTCAGTCGGATCTGAATTATTCTTCGGTTATTAAATTCAATCAATAAATTAGTCGAGGGTGGAGATGTTCATTCTTTAAAAATTGAATTGGCATTTCTCACGTGGATATTTTAAAGTACATATGAAAGCGGAACTGAGATAAAAATTACAATTGCACTTATTTTCGGAAGAATTGAATTAGTTGCCACATGCTATGAAATCGCCATAATTGTTTCTATTAATCAAATTTATGGTCTGGGCTTACATTTTACATTTTCAAGGAATAACTCATAAGGAAGTAAACTTTCTATTATTTCAAATTGGATTCATAGTTGTTTGACAGGAGTTTGTAAATTGACCAGAGTAAGGCTTTAGCAACTACTCTTTTAATACTTGAACATTCAATATCGTAACTTGACCCTTTTAAATTTGCTAAATCCTTTAAATTGAATTAATGCATTTATTTCAGAAATTTTAATTTTCATCAGTTTATAAGCTAAAATTCTTAGTACATGGACTGATGTGTTCAATTTTTACGAAACCTCAAACATAAGTTACTATGAAAGCCATTTACCAGTTAAATTGCCAGCCCCACCCCAGTGATAGGGGCCATACATTTGAATTTAAGGTTTATTCTGGTAATCTGATTGGTTGTTAATGCATGTCGATTTAATTTTCTTGAATCTTTGTTACCTCAAAAAGCAACCTCAGTATCTATGTTGCTTTCTACACCATTATCAGGTGTTTTGAAAATCAAAAATTTTCAGGCATAGTTATTGAGGCTGGAAAAACGAGGCTTGCATTAAGGGATTGCTTTGAAAATACAATGAAGTAAATGTCCATTTTAAAAACTTACAAACCTTAATAATAAAAAGTGAGGAGGTTTTAGGGATGGAAATTTATCAAAGTTTTGAAGAAAATTGCATTTAAAAATGCATTGACAATAGAAAGCGATCGTAAGAGAATGCAATAGCTTAAAAACTGAATAAGAATTGAAAATTATAAAGTAACATCAATAAAATGTAAATGGAACAGAAAATCTGAAGGGGACAAGAAGAGGATTTCAAACCGAAAGAACGATTAATTAGAAAAATAATAAATCAACAATCAAGAATCAAATGAACGGTGGATTCAGAAGGGGGAACTAGGATAGAGAATATCGAAATAGAAGACCAAAGCAACAAAGTCAGCTGTTCAGGGTTAATAGATTACTTTATGTTTGACTTAAAGTTAGTCGCACAGTGAATACGTGAGAGGTGATTAGCAGATAACTTTTTTTCCAGTAGTATATCTAGGTGAGTTGCGGATAAGTCGATAAAATGATGGAATGTGGCTAGTGTAAGTCTGAATCTGGACTATTCATGGTTTTGATTTCGCTAAAATGTGAGTTGTATTGTAAGCGAGTGATTAATTGAATGGGTTTGTGTGCGAGTAAATAATCCGGGTCGGACGATTTTCCGATGATGCATTATATTTGCCCGATTCGGTTTTGGCTTTTAATAATGCGATCTTGGAATTTCACGCCTTGAATCACCTACGTTGGAAGAGGCTGACTAATTGTCTGCTTAAATTTGATGCTTTCTTATTGAATTTCAACTACTGCGCATTTAAAACAAACAATCCCATTTACATCATCACGTACTTCTGGCTTTTATTATTCGTTAAATTTGTCGATTCGAAAACAATTCACAAAGTCTTAATATACTTGAAAATTTTCTACCCATAAATATTAAATTAACTCTGTTGTAAATGACTAATCAAACAAAAAAACAATTCCTATTTACTATTTTTAAAGTGTACTTTACTTGTATGCAATTGTATATTTAAAAGCAATAACTTAAATAATTTTACAATTGCTATAAATATTTTAAGATCCTTTAAATGGGTTTACTAGCCAATTTACTTTTTACTCAATTTAATTAAAGCCGAAAGACCTGTTAATTGAAAAAATGTTGTTCATTGGTATTGAATTCAGGGTACCCCCCCTAGAGGCTTGTTATTTCGGATTTAAGTTTGTTACCATCGTAATTTTGGAAGCAACCTCCCTTTCATTCCCTACTACCAAACTACTTTCTAATTAAGTTATCCAGTCATTCCAGAACTGGTTATGTGGCTTTTTTCAAATTCAGGACCCCCCCGGCACATGGCTATGTATCAGAAGTTAGCTTGGAATTATGCCAGTTTCTCCTTTGAATAGAACTAACAGGAAAGTGTATGTTACAATCTTACAAAACCCATTTTGTATATAATGCAAGAAAGTATTTGGGCGTATTTATTCACGACTTTTCTAAGAAGATGTTTGGGAAGTTAGAATCATTTTAATAATCTTAGTAAAAAATAATATAGTCTATAAAGGAAAATTCCAAAAATGTTATGAAAAGAAAGACGTGTAAATGCAAGAATTGATTGAACTGTCCAAAATGTCAAAAGCATATAACGGAGAATAAGGATAGCAAAGTAAGTAAAGAAAATCATGTAAGGTAAAAGACAAAGACCTAGGAGGACTCGAACAGAGTGAAAAATTAAATGCTAAGAGTAACACCACCATGATAAAAAAAACCATAGCGATAACTAACCAGGCATCCATAGTTAGTAGGGGATAACTTACAAACACAATTGTGTGATGGTACATAAAGGAAAAAGACGTGGAGCGGGAAAGAAGTCTTAAATTGGTAGTAGGTCATAATTATCCTCCGTAGTAGTAAATAGGTATGCAGTTTCAGGCTGAAGTTTTCCGATGTTTGGTTTGTTGAGGTAAAAATGGCGTTGGCATGTGGTTTTTGGATGGAATATCATGTAATTCGGTAAGTCTTTCACTTTATAATTGTAGGAATCGAGGCGGAGTGGATAAGTATTCCATTTTGGGTTCTTCCGAATGGACGAAGTGGGGGATACTAGTGCGAGGTGACGAAAATGCAAATTCGGCATATGGTTTTGCGAATTGTTAATCCAGTTGGGTCAATTAATTCAGACGTGAATCCTATTGACTATTTATGCTGGGAATAGGCGGATTTCTTTGCTTCGAAAATTAAATCCGACCCAATAATTCCCTTTTGGGCTCTTCAGATAGTCTTGATACTATACACATTTTAACCAAAGAATCCTGACTTCCCCATTCAGTTACTTTGGGATAGACTCTTCATTTTTATGAAAATTAAAAAGTCGCAATTTTTATAAATTAAATATTATTCTTAAAATTAATATATTGCCTCTAATTTAATAGCCTATATGACATCTTATTTGAATTAAATTGCTTTAATTGGTGCATTTGAAAATTTAATATTTCTGAGACATGCTTTGAAGGGCCAAGTACCTTTTATATTAGAATTTATTACGTTGA
>JAIZAY010002130.1:0-11279 GCA_029531755.1 Holothuria leucospilota | reverse complement strand
CAAAAAGATGGCGCGTCGCTCAGAAACCTTAATACACCCTAGATATACACCAATGACTTACTTGTGGGATTGGCACTGAAACTTGCTGTAACAGCATCTTGTAATTGATTGGTAATTAAAACGCAAATACCATAATGTGAACTTGAAATGTTAAAACTACCTACTTTGTACTTAGTTGAGGCCAGTGTATGTATAAAACCGGCAAAAAAGAAAAAGGCGTACGAGCATGTTAAACAAGACGTTTCTAATAAGGCCTTAAACATAGCTTTTTATAGGCTTCCGTAGTTGCTTTTACCACTACGTCTATTGGCATTCGCCACTTTAGTGCAAATGAATTGGCATTCGGTGGCATTCGTCGTAATTTAACGGTGTAGTACGGGCATTCGCTGGCATTCGTTTTAGTATGTCCCCGTTCTCAAAATGTTTTTGGTTGTATATTATCCACCTTTATTTTTAAATTGTCTAAGAAGAATTATTTTGAGAACGACTCATCATTTACCATAAAAATGTGAAAGTAAAGATTGCAACCCCCTATTTTTCAATGGAATGGAACAACCGGACGGATAGTGGCCATGATCCCATTACACTATTACTAGTAGCCTGTCAGGCCTAGGGGTTAGGCTGAGTACTAAGTTATCACTACAGTAAACAGTAACTAGTTATAGCTTAATGGGTTGGGAGAGGCTTAGGGTAAGTCCCCCCCCCCCCCCACCTGTATTCTATAGTTACTTCCAGAGCTTACCAGTCAAAACGTCCCTTTACCAAAGGCAAAACGTCCTCACAATTGGTCAAAACATACCTGTGCCAAAATGCCCCATGCCACATGTACCTGGGTTGAACCACTGGTTTGAGATAATAATAGTTTTGTAAATATTTGGTCAGTTTCTTTGTAATGTTTTTATTAAGGTTAGTAGGCTAGTTTTCCATTTCTTCAAGGAAAATGATGTATGAATTATATACACTTATCAACTGAATGCAATGCACCCCACTACCGGCATTGTCAGTCAAATGTAAATTATTGACCAATGACAGTGTGATGCACATTTCAGTCTTTGAACCACTATTGTCAGCGACTAGCATGACTGAGGGGGGAGTCACATGTAGAATTCAGGGCCAATCTTGAACACCATGTATCATCCGGATGCATGTATGCGATGTGACACTATTTATCTTGCACCCCTAACTTTGATTCCGCATCCAAGCAGCTATGCATCCACTCCAAGACTGATATTGATGAAATCATTCACTCCTCATCTAAGCATCTGCGTAACCACTCCAGAACATTGCTTGTGGTCTTTGGCCTATTAAGAAATGGACAAAATCAGTTGTTCTCAAATTAAACTTACCTGCTGTATTCATATTCCCATGTTATTATTAAAGTGTACCTAAAGTCTGAAAATTCAAAAATATATATTACAGAGCATGAAAACTGAATTCCAATGGTCCAATTCCCATCTTCACAGGACTTTCTTAAGCTGAGATATAAAATGTTGAAGTTTATTCACTCAATTTAAAAAGGTAGATTGCACAATAATTTGTGATGTCATTGTTGTACTACTCAAATTACAATCTTTGTATTTCTTTGTTTTTCTGAAAGCCACCGCACCTTGTGCCAAAATGTGATCGCGTTCTTACTGCTTTGGGGTGACTTGACTATATAAGCCCTCTCTGTACAGCATGTCATGCAAGAAAACAGGAAGCGGTCAAGGTCATATAAACATTTTTAATTTAAAAAGAAAACAAAGCATTTAATGTGAGTTGTACAACAAGAATGTCAAAAATTATTGCGCAATGAACTGTTTGGATTTAAGTGAATAAATTTTAACATTTACTATCTCAGCAATGGAATAAGCTATGACAATGGGAGTTGGACCAATAAGATTAATTTTGTAACCTCTAAAATATATATTTTTGAATTTTTAGACTTTAGGTCCACTTTAAATCGTTCATGTTTATCTAACAGACTCAACAGAGTTCGAATTAGAAAAAAAAAGTTACATGCACCTGTGCATGTAACTTTAAAATTTTACCTGCAAAAATAAATTCTTACATGCACCATTGAAGTTTGACAATGAAAGATTAAAAACTCAGGCGTAACATTATCCCTGTTTCTTCCCTTTTCATAATAGCCGTAGCCTAAGTAGAAACAATCTGTGAGATGATGCATGCCACCTACAGTAGCAATGGCTGTGCATGCATGTTGATACCATCATTACATCTAGGGCTTCAAAAAAAAAAAAAACAGAACTTTGACGATTCTCCACGGAATTTAGCAAAAAATTATCCAGCTCAATGTACATGTAACTTTTTGATAGAAAAGATGAGTTACTATTCTCCAAAACCATCAAATGAATGTCTGCATTTATGAAAGAGATACACAGATATTTACCCAGGGCTGAACATTAACTTTTAAAACAACTTGCCCAGTCGGGCAAGTAGCACCCAGGATTCACTTGCCCTGATAAATTTTCACTTGCCCTGAAACGGCAGACAAAAAAAAAAACAAGAAACTCAAATTTCACTGGTAACGATCATCATAGATTTTTATTGTAACATACCTTTACAGTTTGATTTTATGATTATAATTTTGAAGTAATCATATATGACATACTGTAGCTGTTCAAAACAATTGTAACAGGAAGAATGATTATGTACTGATTAAAATAAAATATTAATATTTAACAGTCGTCTGTTGTGTTTTCAGTGTGTTACACTTTCTTGTACAGGTGTGTGCATGTGAACTAGGCCTACCCACGATCTGGGACTTGCCCAGTCGGGCAAGCAGAGGTAAGAAATGACTTGCCCGACGTAATTTTTACTTGCCCCGGGCAATCGGGCAATCGTTAATGTTCAGCCCTGTTACCATGTATAATGATGGCAGTTCACCCCTTAAATTATCAAGATTCATCAAAATATGATCCAAAAAGGAGAAGCAACTTACTGAAAATGGTCAGATTTTCTCGGTATAGGCTGTAATTTGCCCATGCAGTAGTGTGTTAGCATAGGTTGCTCATACACTGTTGGCTTCAAGTGAAAAATTCCGGAATTTGGCTATGCTTGAAATGGAATTTTATGGAATTTTACAGAATTTTAAAAGTTAAAAACTGAATTTTGTGATTTTTCAAGCGGAAAATCTGTGGCTGTACCTTTAATACATTTCTCTTTAAACTACCATTAGACCTGGGGTTACATGCACGTGTGCAGGTAAGCAACTCAAAGTTGCATGCACTGACAAAAAGTTAAATGCATTGGTGCACGTGTGCATGCGTTATTTTGAACCCTGAGCCCCAACTTTGACTCCACATTGGTGCATCCGCAGGTACATGATCCAAGGCTTTAGCCAGAGAGCAGTCCAGGAGTCATTTGGACTCCCAGAATCCTAGACTGCCTCTTATGTTTAGCACACTTTAATACAAAAATTTCACTAGGATTACCTGTTTGGACTCCCTGAGCTCACTATCCTGGCTAAAGCCCTGGGTACATCCACCCAGGGGATGCTTGGAATGGACTTAAAAATTTTTGGAAAAGTTCCATTTTATCTCTGCATCTGAGCATCTACGCATCCACCCAAAAATACTTGCAGTGAACTTAAAAAAAATTTCGGAAAGTTCTGCATGCATGAGGATATTCCAGATCAACAATGTGTCGTTCTCAAAAGGCACCCATACTTGTAAAATGCCCGCATTTATTTTGGTAAAAATTTTGACTCTGCGTCCGAGCATCTACGCATCCACCCAAAAATACTTGCAGTGAACTTGAAAAAAATTACGGAAAGTTCTGCATGCATGAGGATATTCCAGATCAACGATGTGTCGTTCTCAAAAGACACCCATACTTGTAAAATGCCTGCATTTATCTTGGTAAAAATTTTGACTCTGCATCCTAGCATCTACACATCCATCCAAAAATACTTGCAGTGAACTTAAAAAAAATTACTGAAAGTTCTGCATGAATGTATCGTTCTCAAAAGACACCCATACTTGTAAGATGCCCACATTTATATTGGTAAAAATTTTGACTCTGCATCTGAGCATCTGCTCATCCACCCAGGAAGTGATTGCTATAAAGTTTCTGCGTATACTGTATATGCCAACAGTTTTACCTACATGTTGTATTATCCTAGATATTATGCACAATTGCAGTGAGAAAGTACAGTTGGCACAGGTACTGTAGTAAGGTTAGCGTGACACTATGCCCGAAGTACTTTTATTCATTTCGTGCATTACTGTTCTGAAAACCAAATAAGCTGTCACTGATTTTCCAAGTATCTGCAACAAATCAATTACAATTAAACTTCCCTTTACTTAAACTTAGCAGCTTTATGTGTATGTATCATCATATGCGGCCCGGATGGTATATGCATCATGTGTGGCCTGGAGACGACCGACTGCATGGTAACGTGGTTAGAGCATCCGACTTACAGCCGGAAGGTCTGGGCAGGGTTGTCACCAGGCCAAACTTAGTGCCGGGTATTTCTGGACACGGACCCTTGTAGTGATCACCATCCTGGGCAGTATTCGATTTTAAGGAATTAGCAATGGTTGTCCGAAGGACTACCACATTGTAAAATTTGGTTGTCCTGCTCAAAATAAGGTAGTCCCAAGCAAGGCTTAAGCCAGAGAGCAGTCCAGGAGTCATTTGGACTCCCAAAATTTTGGATTGCCCCATATATGTAATACATTTTAACACACAAACTTCACTAGAATTTACTGTTTGGACTCCCTGATCTTACCATGCTGGCTAAAGCCCTGGTCCCAAGTGTAACCATTTTTGCAACCATAGAATTGATAATGCCCTATTATCACCAGTCTTCCAAAGTGGCTTTCACTTTTAGAACCCCCTCCCCCACCCCCAAGACTGTATAAGAGTAATGCTGTCTGGTGGCTTTAGTGTACATGTAGTGTGGACATAGTTAATGTTATTCCCATTGCAGGTTAATGAATAAAACATCTCTAGACTCTAGATTGAAAGCACTGGTGTTGCAACATCAGCACTACAAATTCGTAGCTTGCACGAAGGAATTCAGCTTCTCTGTGTACAGTGCAGGCCTAGTGGCCTACTAGTGGAGTTTGTACAGGGCACATGCTTTTGCCATTTGCTTGCACAATTCATCGAGCTGGTAAATGTAAACATCACTTTCCTCAAAAGATTTGGTTGTCCCGACGGACAACCATACACTTCTGTTTTTTGCAAAATCTGGTAGTCCTGAAGAATTTCTGGTTGTCTCGGGCGACAGGACTACCCTTAAAATCGAACAGTGCTGGGATTTAGAGAAGGTGTGGATATTTTTCTACACTCAATTAATGCTCCAATTGGCTGTCTCATTCTGTGATTACTGTTAGATCCAAATTTCTTTCAAAAATCATAAAATTATGGTACCATTATTGGGAAAAAGTGCTGCGTGGAATGCTTTATTTTAAAATGAGTGGCGGGCGTAATTCACCAGTCCCAGGCGGTGCTGGGCGGGGCAGTCCAGCGTAGTGACATCCCTGGGTCTGGGGTTCGACTTCTGGCCAACTTCAAAAAGTGGAACCTACTACCATTATGCTTGGTGATCAGCATAAGCAGTGGAATAGGGTAAACAAGCCAGTGAGCCACAACTGGTAAAAAGGCTGCACATGGCCTTTTGGCCTGACTTAAACCAATTGGTTAGAAACTGAGATGTAAAACCTCATCTAACTCTAACACTCTAACGTATGTGGCCCGGATGCTTTTGTATTACTCTACATAATACATATGTAATACCATGGGGACGTCTTGGTAAAAAGGGGGAGACGTTTTGGTAGCTACTGTAAAAAGTGGGGATGTTTTGGTATTAAAGGGACATCCTCCCAGAATGGTAGTACAGGTATTGTATTTGTACCATACTGGAAAGTGCAACAGTTTTCATGCAGATCTGTGGCATATGAAACTTTGCGCCAAACTTTTTGCGAGCGAATAGCGAAGTATAGTAGTCGTGTTTTGGACTTGCAACAGTCATTAAGTCCAATATGATGACATTCTCCTGTCTTGTTATATCCTGTAGTTCTTGTACAATAGCCATGTTTAATGCCAGTTAAGTGACAAAAAAAAAAAAAAATTGTTAATATAATTTGAAGAAAAAATATGCTTTTATCTCTTCCGAGTGACTGTCCTAAGTCTAATTTGAAGCTTCATCTCCTGTTTATCGTTTTGCAGCTTGGTGCTACAAACAACGTGCTTACTCTCCCCTGAGGAGTACTATTTAGATTCAGAACTAAGCAATGGTATCAAGCAACTAGTTTTAAAGGATCCAATGAATACATAAATTTATTTATCTTAAAAATGAAATCACAGTAATCACAAATTTACGATTTTGATTTAGAGTATTTTGTACAAATCTAGGGTCTCCTAAGGCGTAGGTTATGTAACCCTACCAGCGACTAGCTTATTGCGTATTCATATCAGCGATGGCAATCTACGGAGTGGATGCATTACCGAGAGAGCTCAACTGACTGACTGCTTATACTGTAGGTACCATGATTATGATACAGCAAGGCACAGAGCAGATACTTCTAGCCCGCTTTTTGTGCTGAGCACACAGGAATATTTTTTCAGACTGAGGATCGGAAACATCAATATTCAATACCGCTTTAGCCTGTGGATGCCTACATCCATGTCATTGCTGCCGAATCCTTCACAGTACTTAGTGTATCGTTCATGGTTCCCAAAGGCAAAGGGTGATTGCTTAACTGTTGAATGATCCCCAGTTAAACATGAAAGTGCTACCTTCGAGTGAGCTCTTGCCATCATTAAAGACAATAACTAAAAGACAACCCTCCACTAGATGATGACTCCATCACATTTGTTAGCATTTATTCACGCACGGTGCTTTACAGAGATTATATATTACCTGTGATTAAAGAAGGCAATTTTCTGTTGATACTAATGGCTCATTGGATAGGGCATTAGACTTACACCTGAGAGGTTGTAGTTCGATCCCCATCGTAACACCAATGTGTAAGATTTTTCCTTTTTTCCCCCCCCTTCAGTTTTAGATTTGCGAGTATGAATGCCTCGCATTCTGGTTGGCATTTGGAATGATCAGCAAATGCAATAAACTTTACTCTGCTGGCGTGGCACACAATGACAATGTTACTGTGGCATAACACCATTGTTAGCCAGAAACCCTAAGTTAGTTAGATGAGGTTTAACATCCCGGTTTCCAACCAATTGGTTCAAGTCGAGACGACCAAGGCCTTTTTTTCAGTTGTGGCTCACTGGCTTGTTTTCCCTACTCCATTGCTTATGCTGGCACCAAGCACAAAGGCATTAGGTTCCATTTTTAAAGTCTTTGGTATGACCCGGCCAGGATTTGAACCGTAGACCCCAGATACCCTAAGTCGAATACACATTAGCCTGCAGTAACAAACAGTAACACACTGTAAGGCATATTCTTTCTGAGACTGGAGAGTAAATAAGTTGGTGTGGCATGGTCCCTTGCTGCATGGCATAATTTGGCAAAATTCTGTAGTGTACAGCTCAAAAAACTTTCCAGTGTGGTACTGTAGCCTAATTGTAGGTGTTGAACAAAGGTAAGTTGGTTCAATGACTTTGCTCCTTTTAATTTTTGAAACCAAAAACCTTAAGAGGCTGAAACCCCCCACCCCCACCCTACCCTAATACCAATTGATGCGGCAGCCTGCATGATAAGTGTCCTACAGGTACCTTGCTATGTATAGTGTATAAAGTTAGGCATATAGTCTATAGGCTATGTATGTAATCAGTGATGTTCCTTAAGCAAATGAGACTGGTTGTCCGGGGACAACCATCTATAAAAATTTGGTAGTCTTCCTGAGTATTTGGTAGTCCTCCAGGTAAAACATAAAAATGAAATGCGTTGGGATTTTTTGTCACATGATTTCATACGATTGATGCTGTACAATACTTCCCAATAATGCTGTATCACACAGTTTCTACACTATAGTTATAAAAAAGAAGTGTTTGCATGGGTACAAAAAACAAGAACTGGGTACTTGATCGCGATACCCGTCGGGTACCTGATGTCACGGTGATTTAAATAGCAGCTCATTTTTATAGGCACAGAGACTTCATAATACATGCATGCCTGATAAGTGCACCTGTATCAGAGACGTAGTGATTATTTAAAGGAGACTCAAATTGTCAGGATAAATTGTGTCATTTCCTTTTAAATCAAAACTACTATTTAAAGAAAAAATATTGTTAAGTTAACAAATTAAGAAAAATGTTTTCTTCATATTACCTCATAAGCTCCTATAACTTTTTCAGGTTGAATTTTCAGACCTTTTATTACCCTAAAAAATCTTTACTCGAAGCTGTTCTGACATTTAGAGCGCAAAAATTTCATCCAGTCAGAGGCCTTGAGGCAGTGTATTCTTCTGTAATTATGTAAACAAACGAAACTCTTGCAGACCTTTGCTCCTTGTGTGCTACATGCTGTGAAACCTTCTCTGACAAGCTTCGTACATCGTACTGACCACTTGCACATGTATGTCAAAGCAAACATGTTGCGTGTGTGGAGCAGCTTCTCCCTCCATGTAGGGCTGTTGGTAAGTGTGGGACTGCCTGCATGCAGTGTGCACTCAAAATAGCCTCGTAAGCCACAATAATTGCCACAAAATTTGTATTATGGGAATTAATCTTCATAATTTTGATGGAAAATAAGCCAAAATAAGGACTTCTTTTTGCTGTAAAGCTATTAAGAATCCCTTGCTCTTTCAGGCCAGTCATGGACATACATTAGCTCAGAGTTGAACAGTGTTTAACTTTTGTAGCTATAGTGCTACTGTATGAATCAGCCTTAGTAGTTGCCATTTGTTGTGAGATCTCCTTTTGCGGGAAAAGTCAGAATGGTAGCAGAACTTTCGGTTTATGAGTCAGTCAGGATAAAAGAGGGTACAAGAATGTCTTTTTGGTTTCGATGGTAAGAGAAACCTATGCATTCATTGATGGCGTGTGTGTGTATGTGTATGTGTGTATGTGTGTGTGTATGTATGTATGTGTTTATGACACTGCTCGTTAACACGATATCTCAAAAACGAAAACTGCAACAGTTCTCAAACTTGGTACATAGATGCCCCATATTGAGAGGAAGAACCCTATTGTTTTTGGTGGGGGTCAAAGGTCACCAGGGGTCGCCAGGGGTCAAACTCTGAAAACTTTGTTAACACAATATCTCGAGGTAGGAAGCTTTGATGAATTTCATGTTTTGTATGTGCGTTATGGTAAGAGGAAGAACCCTATCATTTTTAGTGGAGGTCAAAGGTCATCTGGGGTCAACAGGGGTCAAACCCTGAAAACTCCGTTAACATGATATCTCAAGAAGGGAAGCTCTGACAGTTCTCAAACTTGGTACATAGATGCCCCATCTTGAGAGGAAGAACCCTATTGTTTTTGGTTGGGGTCAAAGGTCACCTGGGGTCACCAGGGGTCATACTTTGAAAACCTTGTTAACACAATATCTTGAGGTAGGAAGCTTGGATGAATTTCATGCTTAGTATGTAGATGCGTTATGGTAAGAGGAAGAATCCTATTATTTTTGAAGGAGGTCAAAGGTCATCTGGGGTCACCAGGGGTAGAACTCTGAAAACCTTGTTAACACAATATCTTGAGGTAGGAAGCTTGGATAAATTTCATACTTTGTATGTAGATGCCTTGTAGTAAGAGGAAGAACCCTATCATTTTTAGTGGGGTTCAAAGTAAGTCATCTAGGGTCACCAGGGATCAAACCCTGAAAAAACCTAAAAACCACGCATAATTCTCAAAGAAGGGGGAAATAAAGCTCTGAACAGCGCGACTTCTGTAAACTTGGTACATTAGATGGCCCCATAATTGAGAGGAAGAACCTTATTGTTTGTGGGTAGGGTCCAAAGGGTCACTAGGGGGTTTCAAACCCTGACACGTTGTTAACCACAAATATCTTGAGATAGGAAAGGCTTGGATTTAAATTTCATGCATTAGTTATAGAATGCGTTTATGGTAAGAGGAAGAACCCGAGAAACCCTTATTAATTTTTGGAGGAGGTCAAAGGTTCCTTTTTTGGGGTCACCAGGGGGTGCAATACTCTGAAAACCTTTGTTCACAAACAATATCTTGGAGACAGGAAGCTTGGATGGAATTTCAGTTGCCATAGTTTGTAGATGCGTTATGGTTAACGAGGAGAGAACCGTCATGCCATTTTTTGGAGGAGGTCAAAGGTTCATCTGAGGTTCACCAGGGATATCAAACTCTGAAATACCCGTTAAAACACGATATTCTCGAGGTAGTGGAAGCTTGGATTTAAAATTGTCATTACTGTGTAATGTAAGATGCCTTATATTAAGACGGAAAGGAAAACCCTATTGGTTTTTGGTGGGTTTCAAAGGTCCATTTTCTGGGGTCACTGGGGGTCCCCAAACCCTGAAAAATCTTGTTTTAAACACAATATCTGTTCAGGTAGGGAAGCTTGGATATGATTTCATACTTTTAGTATGTGGATGCAGTTATGGTAGGAAAGATGAATCCTTTTATTTTTGGTGGAAGGTCAAAGGTCTTTTGGGGTGCCACTGTGGGGGGGTCAAAACAATTTGAAAGCTTTGTTTAAAACACGATATTCTTGACGGGCCAGGGAACCGCTTGATGCTTGAATAGATATTTTTCATACTTAGTATGTAGGGATTGGCATTTACGGTGGAGGAGATGAAACCCGAATGGTTGTGTGGTGGAGTTCATAAGGTCATTCTGGGGTCACCAGAGGTCAAAGAAGCCAAAAATTTCCCAAGGAAATTCCCACAAGAATCGTTCATCTCGGGTCCCACCAGGAGGTTCAAAACGCAAATTGTTGTCAAAGAATTCCCAAGTATTAAAATTAGGGAACACAAAAACCTTTTTATCCAACAATGTTGAAGATAGCATTTGAGCAGTGACTGCAAAGGTTAATGGGACATCGTGGCATTATTTGGAAAATTAGCAAAACATATATCATCGAAAAACCTCAATGCATTTTTTGCCAATTTCTGGTTTGTAAATGGGATTGTAGGGGGGGACCACAGTTGAGCATTGCAGGTCCTAAACATTTTGCACTTCTGTGAACCCTAAAACCATTCTTTCTAGTTAAATTTTCAGGGGCAACCTCTGATATATAAAGGGTTGTTTTGGAAACGCAAGGCTCCATACGCGATTTGGGAGGTTTCAGGATGTTTCATTTCAGGGCTTGCAGCTCCAAACACCACATGTTCTAAAAACGCCAAAAACAGGCAATGTAGGGTAATTTGATTTGCCATTGTTTATAAAAGAAAATA
>JAIZAY010000705.1:5000-32707 GCA_029531755.1 Holothuria leucospilota | reverse complement strand
AAATTTTGGTTACTTTAAAAACTTAAAAGCTACAAGGGCGTTATCAACTTTTAGCTAGCTGTTGAAACCGATTACGCCGATGTTAACCTCTCGTAGTACGCGGTTACTTCTGATCACGACGCTGTTAACGAAATTTACGACGTTCTTACTCAATGTACAACGCCGTTACTATCAATGAGGCCGTTATTAACGAATTTTGCGTGAATTGCGTTCCATAGTTGCGTGGCAGATGAAAAATGCGGGGTATGCTCGAAGTGGTCGTGTTCAAATAGAGGAGTATCACCCTGGAAAGTTCAAACGAGCCACAAAAGAATGCACAAACTCACGTTACAAGCTGAGCAAATTCAATAATCGAAACCTTCTCAATTAACAAGACGTGCACTTACACTCTGTTTGTCATGAACAGATGGACAACTGCACTTCACTGGTCTATGGTCATGACGAAATTGTGTGGCGGGCGTCCAGTCCCGTGCAGTGTTGCTCCATTGGGTAAGGTCAGGGAAAGGGGCAGTTACGTAATGTGACTTAAATTGAAAATGGGTCCCAGGACAAATCCCACCCGGACAATCCCCACTCTGACAATTTCAAACCGGACCATTACAACAGGTAGTTGTAGTGCGTCAATCTGGAAATATTAAGATACAGGTCAACGCTATTCTTGAGAAGGCTAAGGAGAAGGAGCGGATCCAGGAATTGTCGAAGTGATGATCCAAAATGAGGAAACTCAGATGCACTTTGATCGCGAAGGGCGACTTTGCACTCATGGGCTGCAAGGTCGGAGACCCGGTGGGGGTGGCGGGGATCCTTTCAACCTCTCGCAATATTTCATATTTTTTAAAAGTAGAACATTTGCTTCAGTTACTCTCTTAAAAACATTTGATTTCATGCAATGCTAATGACCGAGCACAGAATATTGCAGTCCGGCTAGTGAATTTCGATATTCTATTGCACCACGTAAACTCTATTAAAATGTACGTCAATTTGCCCGATTGAAGCACTATCTTACCCTTTCGCTGTGTGTACTGGGCTGGGTTAGGGTGACTAATTTACACACCCTTTATTTTCTATTCCTTGGCAGACGGACCATTTTGAATCCTTTAGCGCAGTGAGGTATCTGGGTTATGTTGCAGTAATAGACCCTTTTAACATAACAATTACAGAGGATTGTGGGATAAAGCCTTTGTATGCATCATTTTTGTCAATGTCATTTTACTGTGGTCAAAAACAGCACACACCAAAACTGTATCCCACAATCCTTTGGGATTGCTATTTGGAAAGGGTCCATGGCGGTGCCAGTAGCATTTTTTCCGATTTCAGGACGGGGAGCTGTTGTGATCTTCGACTCGTATAAAGACGATAAGAACCGTATATCTTGAAGATTCAACTGGGTTTGTTCAAGACTGTAACTGACAGAACGTATAAAACTTTTTTATTTGAGGGCGCTGTCCAAACTATAAAGCGAAAGTGTCTGGCTCGGCCTTTGATAGGGCTTGGGCGGGTTATGACACGTCATTGTCATAAAGCTATTTCTATCGTTCGACACTCATCACGTCAAACTATCGTCAACTTCGTTCTGATAAATTCGTTGATTAAGTCACGTCAAGATTCGCTCACGAGGCCCAACGTTGTGAGTATAAATATATTCATTTTCAACTAAGATTTGTTCAAGATTTACCTGTAGTTATAAAAACTTTCGTTAATTTCCTTAAGAGTTTAGTGTTTGCTGCTGGGGAGGGCGGATCCCCGTTCGCAGTAAACCACAGGCCAGTTTTCGACATTCGCATTTGTAAGTGCATACCTAGCAATTAAGTGATTGTTAACTAATTTGGCCATTTTCTTTCTTTGTTTCATTTCCATAGCGGTGTTATCATCGTTTTATCATTTATTTAGTAGTAATTAGGTCTATCATTATTCTATATTACAGATTAAAACCGCACTCACGCAAGAGCCACGTATATTCTCTTCCATATTATGTATGTCAACCTCTGGCGGTATTATTAGCAGGCTGTAAGCTGGTTTTCGTCATACCGTCTCAAGGTCGCCGTAGCGTGACCTATGACTTGGAAGTGATTGTCATTTATGCCGGACATTAGTAGTGCGAGTCAAATAACAAGGGTTAAACCAACTAGACACTCGTTTTGTTTTGTCATTTCTTTGAAGTCACGTTTCTTGACGGGGTTTGATAACCAAATTTACAAAGACTTAAAATGTCATAAAGTATAGTGAATGGCAGCCATGTTTTCCAGCAAGTGGTGGCGCTCTTTACAATCAAGTACAAGGGTGCACTGAACTACAAAAGCTTCTAATCATCACAGGAGCCACAGGAAGGAGAGCTAAACGCACGGGCACACAGCTTCCCATATTTAAGGCATCAAAACGAAAACAGACACGCGGCCTGATTTGTTACCTACTAACAATGGGTATAAGGACATTGCAAGTTAACATTTCTGTGCAGTGGCAAATGCAAGAGGAATCAGGTCACTGAGAAAGGAAAGAGTATACAATTAAAACATCTATTAGGCGGTGTCACGGGGGCAAGGGGGCACTTGCCCCCTCCCACTTTTTTCTAAAGCTTAAAAAATAAATACAATAAAAAATGAGCGAAAGAAAGCATAACCAGGGAAATTAAAAGATAATTTTTAAAAGCCTACTATGGTCAATTTTCCAATGTTAAATTAAGGAAAACATTAATATCAAAAACCATGAAAAATGCTAGGAAGATTTACCTCAACGCTGCGCGCGCATCTCCAGAGGATACTGACTAATAAAATTGAAATTCTGAAACACTTTGTCTGGTACCAAAAAAGTTATTTTCTCCTACGCGCCAAACAATTGTGACTGGAAGCTCTGAAATAAGGGTTACTGGAAGAATTAATGTACCTCATAAAATGCACCATGGTACTTGCAAACAAAGTCCCAAACCATACTCATGTATACGGAGTCGCAATTTCCTCTCTCTCTCTCTCTCTCTCTCTCTCTCTCTCTCTCTAAATAAATAAATAAATAAATAAATAAATAAATAAATAAATAAATAAATAAATAAATAAATAAATAAATAAATGAATGAATGAATGAATGAATGAATGAATGAATGAATGAATGAATGAATAAATAAATAAATAAATAAATAAATAAATAAATAAATAAATAAATAAATAAATAAATAAATAAATAAATAAATAAATAAATAAAAAGAAATAGGTGTACTTCGCATTCGATATCTCATTAGTACTGCTGTGCGTAGAAACACTATGGTGCAATTGCCTCGTTATTATTTCCCGTGGGTCAGCTTGAGTAAATACCTCTTTCTAAACTCTCACTAAACCCCTCGCTGTTCACTTTCTTCACCAACTATCACGATCCTCAGTAAATTGACTAACGGCCACTATCTTAAATGTGCGATCATCATAAGAGAACTATTTCATTAGCATTTCAAATTACATCTGGTGGAATAAGAATTTTTCAAGAAATGGTCCAGAAAAAGCCGTAAAATTTATGAAAACTTTCTCGGAAGGAATCTCTGTCCCTAGCGTCCGGCTTTGGGCCTTCGGCGCTCACGGTTAAAGGTTTCGCCGGTCACAACTTTCCAAGACGCAGTCTCCAATAAGAATTACTTCATTGGCACTTTAACTGCCGACTTCCTTGACCATGTCCATGTAAAAACTACACATTAAACATTTCATTGGCTTTTTAAAGTATCACATAGTCCATAAAATTAAAAATCGACACTATCTTGTTTTTCACACTAATAAAAAGTTGAGGGGGACTTGTCCAAGGCTCTCGACAAATATGTATCAAGCTATAAGTTCCTATATCTTAAATGTGCGATCATCATAAGAGAACTATTTCATTAGCAGTTCAAATTACACCTGGGGGAAGAAGGAATTTTTCAAGAAATGGTCCAGAATGGCCGAAAAAGCCGTAAAATTTATGAAAACTTTCTCGGGGAGGAATCCCTCTATAGAGTACAGAGGTGGACCAAACATTTTAAAATGGGGTTAGTAACATGATATGCCCCACTAAAATTGAACAAACACTTTGCTTTAAAACAAGATTACTTTTAGGGCAGTCAATACAACATGACTTCTTGGAAAACCTTTATGCGACAGAAGTAAGCAAGAGTGACACAAATTTTCTTTAAAGTATGATTGCCGTTCTAACAAGAAGAACTATTTTCTCGGTAATTAGAGTCGTTTTCCCACTCAGTAAAATCTATACTAAGCAACATTAACTGGTCAATAACTATCCATTTTGGAAGAAACATTGTGGTCATACAGAAGATTTCGACATTTCGGTGACCTTAGTTTAAAGATTCTCTATATTTTGTCTGAGAATTTAAAAGAAAATTTATTGTAAACTTGAGGAGTGTGGCACATTTCCCCACAGACCACAAAATTTACCCTGAAGTGAGCACTTTGGAAAATTTCTAGCTTTACTACCGGGGAATGCATTTCCAGGTAGGAACGTCCTACCTCTCTCTACAGTACTCTCCTTCCTTTATTGTGTTCATCTTCTTAAACTCACCTCGTCCGGCTTTTGTAGAGAATATTCCAAGTTGGCCTTCAATCATTTCTCTAGTAATTTGGAAGTTACCTGACCATATCTGTCCATCTTGCACTGCCAACTGATATGAATGAGAGCCTTCGTTGCGATCAGTTGAAAGGAAGAATAGATAACTCGTCACCGACAAGATAATCCACAGATCCATAATTTACAATAACGTGTCTGAACTGAAAATGATCAACTACTAGTAAAGTGCCTTCGAACCTTTAAAATTAGAATTTTACAGCAAATAAAGGAAAAACATGGTATACATAGCTAAATTACGGTCTCATATACAAACTTTAGCTAAATCAAAAAAAAAAAAAAAAAAAAAAAAATAAATAAATAAAAATAAAGCAAAGCTAATAAAACCGGGAAACCATAATTTTAAAAGTTTGACTAATCAACCATAACAGCAGGAATGAAAATTGTAAGATGCCAGGATGAATTAAAAAACTGCGGGTTAAAAAAACTAATCACGCATTTTTGTACTACCAGGAAATACGTGCTTCAACGTTGTTTAACATTGCATAAGAAAGACTTGTACTAGCGTCCAAACTTCGTTTTTCTGCTGTCATTAGACTGTACGCAACGTCAGACTTTTGCAGATAGGCACACTTCTCATATGCTTCTTTCGTTTGACTTTTCTTGAATCACATAGGGCATTTTTAGCTGAAATTGAGCTCATTGTAACGGGTAAATCATATCTAGATGGAAAAGAACCTTTTTTGTGAAAATTACCTCACACAATACAGCAAAGTATGACAGCTACTTAATTAAGTGTCCGCATATCTGTGCCTTATAGCCATGATATCCCAAACTTTAAAATTTATTTGTCTAGTGAAAAGTCTATTCCATTTTTCCGTGATCCACCGTTAGCCAATTATATGCTTTTTAACATTCAGAATAAAAAAAAAGTTTCCTTCTCTGATTAAAAGTGCACAGATAATTCTCGTTAAGTCCAATACGACGAGGTGATACATTTGTGCACAGAAAGGTATTAAAATTTTTATACTGAAACCATTTGAGTGTAACCGGAGTTATTCCTATAAAAGTTAATTTTGTTGCAACATTTCTATATCTCATCAGTAATAGATATGTTAGGCATACCATTCCACTAGTATCTTACATGAATATTTGAAGAAAAAAAACATAGGGTTTAACTATTCTACCATTTAATATCCGATTTATAGGAATAAAAGCTTTGTAGGAAATCAGAGCAGGGCCGTCGTTAGAGGGGGTGTGGGGGTGACACCCCCAGTCATCCACGCAGTTTGCAAAATCCTGCACTAGTCTGCAAAATGAAGGAAAGAGGGAAGTGCAAACGAAGGAAAGTTAGAGGGAAGAAGAAAGAGAAAAAAGGGAAAAGAAAAGAGGGAGTCTAGAGAGAAAGACCGAGCAAACAGAGAAAAGAACAGTGAATGGAGGGGCAAAGCAGGGCAAGAGAAAGTGGTTGGTGCAGACGGAAGACAGGAGATTGGAATGCATTTGTAGACAACGTTTATCACAATATTTTCAAAGCCCATAAGCAACAATTTTTGAAACTTAAAACATATTCCGTAGGCAAAAAAGCTACATAGGGCTTTTCAGTATCATTGTATACTATAAGAGTTCATCGTTCATGTGGTATTCTGACATTGAGTAGCTAAATTCTGCACCAGTCGGCAAAATGAAGGAAATGTGAGGAAAAGAAAGAAGAAAAGATGTGAAAGAAAGAGGTCAATTCCTGTAATAAGAACGCAAAATTTTCGCGCTGTAATGTCACTCCAGTTCCTTCAATAGTTCCGCAAAACCTAGTTGCTGTTTTCTAGTGTGTGTCATGCAGGCGCGTAGCCAGGCTCTTCGGCCCGGGGGGCAAAATGAAAATTTTCGTCCCGATTTCATGATTTTCCAAAGTAATTGTAGAGGTGGGTCTCTCCTACCCACCGTTTGCTTTAGGTCCAGTTTACCCACCCCCCCCCCCGGCCAAGTCCGGAAGCTCTGGAATTGTAAAGAATTGGGCCACGAGAATACAATATCGACTTGATATTCAAATGGCCTTATCAGTATGCAAACTGATAAAGTCAAGTTGATCACTTAACTATTTTTCATAACGCGGAAGAAATGATGATCGATTTGATGACGCCGGAGTACCTTGTTAGTAGTAAATTGGACGTAAGATTGAGGAATTTTCCAGAGGGATCCATAACCTTTCCTCAGAGGGACCTTTGAGACATTATCCAAGCGGAGCGCCACCACCAGTTGGCGCGAAGCGTACAGGGTAATATTCTGGCCCAATATGCCTTCCCAGATTACAGGAAATGACACTTCCTAGGTGTTGTAAGTTGGCACTTAAAATTATCAAATATTTTTTGGTTTTAAGATTTTAGGAGGATTGCTGCCACAGTCAGCCACACCAGGGGGTCCCCTGAGAGAAAATTAAAATCTAAGTGGACAGAGGTAAGATTTATCACTTCAGCCTATATCTCAGCTGGGAATGCAAAATATGGGTGGAGCTAGCACATGTTTTAGTGTCTATGTGGGCTTACCCTGTGACCCGACGAGCCTGAACGAAATATTTAACTATTTAAAATGGAACTGGATGCACACTACAAACAATATAGAATACAATTTGATTTTCTGATAATTACTTAACTTGGCCTAGGGTATCGGTAGGTCCATATGTTCACGGTGATAGGGTGAGTGCAGATGGGAGCGGATGGACTATGCCGGAAACTACACGGGTCTTTGTAAGGATTAATCCATTTAAGATTTTCACAAAGAGCAAAAATGAAACAAGCACGCCGGAAAAAAGTCCTTTTTGAATTAAGAGAGCTTGCCCTGCAAGGAATTGTTTTTCTTCAGTTGTCTAATATTCTTTCTAATTTATTCTCGTCTCTTTTCTTTCCCTATCTTTTTTGCTTGTTTGTTTCCTTTACTTTCAAAATTTATTCCTATTTTCTGCCTAGAGGAGATGGGATCCATACCCTCTGAATCTGCAAATTCTGCTCAAATTGTCCTGTAAAACTGACTAACAACAACCTATGCAATTATGATTTATTAGAGCGAAGCGCGCCGAAAATACCATTTAGTATGAATTTCCTTGGCGTGCTTCACTTTACATTGCAAACGTTATCTATTATATTCAAATTCACATTTAGTTTCTCTTTACTTGGCAACTTTTCATGACTCACTCATTAGGGTTCTGATACCCAATCCAAGTCCTTGGCAATGCACTGGCAACTGGCCCTTTTCCACTCGTTGTGTGACTTTAGAAGAAAATCTGCACCGGTACAGTGATATTAAGTATCCCTTTTTGATAGGGATGAAAAGATAATATCAGGACGGTAGCTGCCATCCCTTCAACTCCCACACTGACAGCCTTTCTTTACGTCATCGTCTTTCTCTCCCTCTAACTCTGCTCTGCTTTGCGTCATAGTCTGTCCTCGCGGACTCCCTAGTCGTCTAACGCTCTCTATTCCCTTTCCTAGTTCCCTCATTCTTCCTCCTTCCCGTGCACAATCCGCCTGGCTTCATCCCTCGTGCCGGTTTCTGCCCTTCACCTCCTCATTCCCTTAATTCGGTCTTTTCCACGGTCCCTAGTCCTGCCTGTTTCAGTGCTCGTCCCGTCGATATTTGAGTTTTCTTCTTTATCAAGCCCGTTTCCTTCTCCCCATCCTCTCCTTCCATCGATAGTAATTCCTATTTTTATTATTTTATTTTCCTTCCCCTTTTCTCCTTTTTTTCATTTTTCTTTTTCTCTCCCTCCTCCCCTTTCCTTCCCTCTTGTTCCTTCCTTTTTTTCTTCATTTTCCGTCGTCCCGATTTTTCTTCGATTTTTCGCCCGGGGGGGGGGGGGGGCACTCTGCCCCCTGCCCCCTCTGGTTACGCTACTGGTGTCATGCGGTACGGTAAGTTGGTGAGCGACTCACGGAGCAACGTTTGGCTATTTCATCGGGTAGTCCAGCTGGTTTCGTAACAATGTATGTTGTCCCTAAAACAGTCTACAACCCCTACACTCAGGCCCGTAGCCAGGAATTCTTACATAGGGGGCACCGGCACCTCATAGGGGGCACCGAAGAAGATAATTATGTTTGTAGACAGTAGAGCCACCATATGATTACAGTTTGCGGGAACTACAGGGGATGATATCTCAAGCTTACCATAGCCAGCTTAAAGGTATCGGTTTTACGTGTGTGTGTGCACATACGCGCGAAGCGCTCGAAAATTTCACTCTTGTAATGGACATTTTGGCCTCCTTTTGCAATACAAAGACGTGGAACGTCTCCACAAGTGAAGGGAACAAGACTATGATCACGATGATGCTTCTTCAGCTTCGCAAACGTAGGTGAAGAGTTGAGTACTTTGCGAACGGCGAGGGGACCAGGAGCTGGCACTAGGCAGTCTTGGTGTGGTCCAGTATGATTTTGTTAGGACCCAGAGGGAAATTCCCCAAATGTCTGAGGAAATAGCAAACTGGGAACACTAACGTGGAGCTTTGAGCAGGACTTTGAATGACAGTGAGAGCACACCAATCTCTTCACAGTTCACAATTCAGATGGTCATTATCGTATTTCTACTTTGAACGAAATTTTGCATGAACAGAAAAAAAAAATAAATTTTGGAATAAATTTGGGTACGATTGAATTTAGCTTCAAACCATATAGTCATCACGTTACGAATGTTACTCAAGTTACTAGATTACTACATGAAAACCCCATGATACCCAGCATCTAAGTTTGAGCCTTCACCTAGCTTTGGCTAGAACAGTTCACTGGATATTTTATGCTGATAATGTTCATAGGCGATATAACTTCGCTTGTGAGAATTGCGCGCGTAGAGCGCCGAAATTTTGCAGGAAAATTGTTACCACGGTAAAACCTGCATACAGACTCAGCAAAAGCTGGTGAAAAGATAAGCCCGACGACGGGACGAAGCTCCCCTTAGGGGTCCATCAACCCGAAGCTCCACTAGAAGCAATGGGTTACAGAAAGGATGCCGAATGCGAATTTTTTGGCGCGCGACGAAAAATTTGGGATTCTGTTGACGAAAAATTAAAAATATTTGGTTCTTATCAAGGAAAATTAGAAACTTTGGGTTTCTATGGAAGAATCTGCATTACTCGTCCTAGACAGTTCCAGTTCTCCCGACTAAGTTACTCCTTCCAAAACTATATTGAGCCCCTTCTTGTGCAGACACCCTTGTGCAGACACAAACCTAGTTTATTGCTTAAGGTCATGTTCTGATGGGCATACAAGGCCATAATATGTAATTAAAATCATTCTTTGCACATGGTGTGTAATGTGAGGTACTCTAATCTTTTGACTTTGATGTCTATCAAAGAGCATTCACCACTGACCAATTGAGAATTTTGCTTTCTCTCAACCAAAATGTATGTGGGGTGATGTGTGTCTGTCTTTAAGAGCAAAACCAAGACGCCGGGCGACTGGTCGCGGGACGACCTTCCACCACCCATGGACATTGAGATACTTTACGTTTCTTACAAAATATGTTTATCATGATCACACCTACACGAAAGAACAGTAGCCTAATTGTGGAACCTTTACCTTTATATAAACCCAACATATCTGAAACCGGTGTTAAAGCCATATGTAACTGAAGATGAAAGCGCGCGTAGCGCGCGAAAATTTTTGTAATTGTGTAACAAAAATGTTACAGAAAGCGAAATACGTTCATTATTTAACTACTTTTGGGATCATTTTTAGTCAAAAATCGCCTGGTGTAATACCAGAGTCATCATTTACACGGTATTAAAATTTTATTTCCGATCGATTTTTCATATGGTGGGGCACAGTGGGCCGCACGGGGGGGGGGGGGCACGGCCTGGCTACGGGCCTGCCTACACTTTTTACGTTTTTCTTTTTGTCCTTCATAATAACATGTTTTTTGTGTCAGCCTACCAAAAATTTTCGCCCGCTTTGCAATTTCACGATTCCGACTCAAAAGAACGCCAGTGCGAAACTCGGCTGTCATATTAAGTGATATAATACAAAATATACCCTGCAATGGTATGGGATAGTTCGGCTCCTTCATATCCCATTCTCACCACCCCCTCGACATAGGGCTGTTGGAACTTGGGGTCGCTGGAATGGCCCGGTCTCTTGTCGGGAAAATTCTGTCGCCAGCCATGGTCGCTTTACTTATTTTAGCTTTCAAAAGGGGTCATATTTCTGCGCTAGACCCCCAAATTTTCGGTATGCTTTACCCACTCTTCCTCAGTTTCGTTACTAATAGCTAAATATGGAACAAACCCTTTCCATCTTTGCAAGTAACTTAATAAGTACAATTTATCGTTTTATGTAAATGCCGGCAGTGGCGTACACAGGGGGATTGTGCCATGGCCCACCCTCACAGATGCCTATTTCTTTTTCTTCCTTAAAATACGTAAATATTTTAACACTAATTTTACTTCTAACAGGTAGCATATGTGGCAACAGACTGCATGTAAGGACACCTATTTTTTTCAAAAATCTTTCAAATGGGAGGTTGACACCCCTCCCCTGAGACCCCCAGACCCCCAGGCCGGCAATCGTACAACATACTGCATGGTCCTCCTGGAGAGAAATCCTGGGTACGCCACTGAATGCCGGGAATTTCATCTCATTTCGCTAAACTAAGTTAATGTACTCTTGAGTCTGTCTTTCGGTACGGCTAGTGACTCGAGGAGGGAAGTACAATGCAAGTTGTGCCCGATAGAGCCCAACTGCCTGGACAATTGACCTATATAAGCCCTTAATAAGTACAGATTCTCTTTAGTGTAAGCTTACCCAAAAATTCGCGCGCTTTCCAATTTCACAGTTTAGATTTCGGGAAAACCTTAAATAGGGCGGAACTATTTTCCTCTAGTATATACAAAATTTTATGCGATATATTCCCCGCAACAGCATGGTATAGTACACAGGTTTTCTTCACATCTCCCCTCACCAACCCTTCGACGGCATCGGGGCTGTGGAGGCTCCGGGTCGTTGTCCCCTCCGGTTGGACAAATCCTGTTGCCACCCCTGCCGGCTGGACCACTACCGGCTGGACTAACGGTTCTCAGCTCTAACAGCATCGCTTATCAACACTTTCAGTAGGCATTTTTTCTTCTCAGTCGGCAAATACGGCACCACCCCCTCCCCCATGATAAATGCTCTGGCGACGCCCCTGAATCAGAGTGGTTAGCTGACAGAATAGCTCTACGGAGACTGAAAAAAGTAGGAAAATCAATGTTTACTTCGGAGTGGTTTTTGATGGTCTCATAATTATAGCCATAGGAGTTTCCTCGAAAGTACAGAAAATCGAATTTCCTACTACAGATAGGTGTGGTAGTTCACACTTGTTCAATGCTGCAATGTTGTGCCTCCCCTATCACAAAAGTTTTGCGCTTTGTATGTGCTTAAATACACTCTTTATATAGTACATGCTACATTGTGTACACCGCGGTTGTAGCAGGCCTACTACGATGAAGCGCCAAAGCTTTTTTTATACTGCACTGAGTGGTGGTATAACAAAATGCACTTAGACCTCAACTATTCGGAAAATGTTGAGGTAGACCAGTGGTGGACAAATAATTTTTTAATCGATTCGATGTTAAGTGCTTGCGAAGTCTTATTTACAAATTGGTTGGGGACCGGATCAAATTGTCTATAGTGGGTAGTAAATGACAAGCGGGCCAAAGGTTCTCCACCCCTGCTGTAGAATCTTGGAAAAGAATGAGTACCTCCACTGATCAGCTTTATGTAACCTTTTCGCTTGTGTGAGGAAATTTCAGCTTTAATAAAGGGCACATTTTAACATGGCAGGGATCCGGACGTCGTCGATCCCCCCTCCTCTGGATCCGCCCCTACCTTCATTACCTGATATCACCCTTACTCAAATCGCCCACCACTGAACATGTGTAAACCCGACCTTCTGGGGGAAAGTCGGGATTTCTCCTGGTGTTCCCACCAACAGATTATAGCCTAAAACTTGGAAAAATCAATAAAAATATGATAAAACCTGATAAGCGTCCCAAAGGCTACAACCTGTAGGTGCGAACATCAAGTAAAATCCCGACTTTCCCCCCAGAACGTCGGGTTTTGCACTGTTTAGTGAAAGGCGATTTCAGTAAGGGTGATATCACGTAATGTTGTCTACTTGGATCCCGTGAGAATATAGTCGGAGAAACAGCAGGATTTGGGAGTAAACTGAGGGTCAGGTTCATCACCTGTTGGAGAGTTGAACCAGCCTCCCCAGTCATAGCTCCTGTGTCTGCTGGACCTGAGTCCGTCGGTCTGCCAACCCAGTCTACCGCCGCACTTGAAGTGTCCGGACGACATGGTCTCCAGACTAGTTGCTGCTGATTTTCTCTCCGTAGTGTAACAAGGGAGAAAGTTATGTATCATTTTTTCCAATGAAGCTAAAGCCGAATAATTTTAACTGATATTACTATTTGCGCGTGCTTGACTCACTGGCGCTAAACCAGCGGACATGCTCAAGTTTGTGAGTTTGAGGGTGACTGCTGCATTCATTGTTAGCACGGTGGGAGTCTACTAAAGTCGATGACACGAAGTGTTTGCCACTTACAGTGACCGACGTATAAATTTACGAGAACTGAAGAACATGGGAGTAACACAGGTGTCAGTCTTAGACCGCGCATACAACAGAAACTACCATGAATAACTTTTACCATTAGCTTAAGCCTATGCTAAGTCGTTAGACTGGGCCGTAACACTAGAGCCTGAGGTTCGAATACTTTAACATAGCCAGTTCCCAAGACATAGAGCCAGTCCTTTCCCCCGTCTTGTCTCAACCTTTCGTTATCAAATCGGTTGACAACTCCTTGTGAGTAGCCTAAATTTCCTTATAACTAATTCAGTTTTCACCCTTTACACTGGTGACCGCTGTTGACGGTAATGGCAAGGGGAGGACTGGGAGTTTTACCCGTTCACGGCAAATAACAGCCCTATGACACTATCTAAGCACAGTGCCACCATCGTTTTTCGCGTATCGTACCAGAAAATTTTGGAAAAAAAAAACACTTGCCAGATTGCAGGTAATGGCACTTCCCGCCCCATTATCAACATAACAGATTTTATTTTAAGAAGATTTTGAAAAGGGCAAAGCTTGCCTTCTTGACCTTGTTACATGCTGTAACTGATGCACTCCCCGCGTCTTGCCGAAAAGACCTTAGAAACGTTTTAACGTCTTTTCGGTAATACGCGGGCCCTCCCTTGGGTAAATTCTGAAATTTTGATTGTCTGAGATTTTTTTAGAAATATTAAAAACTTTCATGACCCCGGACGAGGAGGTGGCACGAAGTTGTTACATTACTACTGTTACAAGACGACCCGTCAGGAACACCGGATTGAATCCATCGACGAGCGAATGGAAAGTTCCAGAGACGTCCAACTTCAACGCAGCCTTTCTAGAATTGTCTAGAAGAGAGAACTGTTTACGCGGCCTGACGACACTTCTACACTGTTTACTACCGTGCATTAAGGAACGTTCTCGTAATTGCTGGACTGTGTACACTAGAAGTTTCTGTTAAATTCTGGAGAGTTCTCGAATAAAAGCCTAGCATATAAAAGGCAGTTCAACAGTTGTTGTGGCGGAGAGAGACATTGAGAGATACCCTAATACTAACTTCATCGAGAGACATCAACGAGACCAGACTATCATACTGCTGAGATATCATAAGCCAGCCACTGACAAATTGCCTTACGCCGTTTCTACGCTGTGTATTGAGATTGTTATCATCCATCATCGCTAGCCTTGTCGTTATTCGCTCGTGGAACCAGTTCCTACGCTACAGCACGCTGCAGGTCTACCACTGTGCCATCGTCAACGTGCATGCACTACCAGCCCTTGGACCAGACCAGGCAAATATTGAGTAAAGGATTGTGAGTAAGTCTAATTAATTATTGTAAATTTAAGTAAGATAAGGAGATTGTAAATAATCATTAAGTTGTTGAATTTTAATCTCGTTCTTCTGTGATCTTTCGCTGTTATTGGTTTGACTCGCGACCACAAGCCGTAACAGAATTGGTGGCCTAACATCCGGGAACGAAAAATACTAGAAAATTCGAGAAATTCTGTTGTGAATCGTAAGCAACTGTGTTTGCTCAGACTACTTATTTGTTTGTTGAAGGCTTGATACAATTTCAAAATGCCATTCAACTTAGATAAATTCGTGGCTAGTCCCTCAGTCGAGGAACTAGATTCATTAAAGAAGTCTGAGATTGTAAAGGTCGCAAAACATTATGGCGTTGAATTTCAGCCTTTAATGCGGAAAGACGAGATTAAAAGATATGTTCTAGAATATCTAGTGGATGAAAGTATCCTGCCTATTACAGTATTGGAAACAGCTATCACTGTGCCAACTGACAACACATTTGAATTGAAAAGGCTTGAAATAGAAATGAATAAGGAGATTAGATTAAAAAGAAATGGAAAGAGAAAGGGAAAGAGAGGAAAGAGAAATGCAAAAGGTAAAAGAGGAAAGAGAAATGCAAATGCAAATGCAAAAGGAAAAAGAGGAAAGAGAAATGCAAATGCAAATGCAAAGGGAAAAAGAGGCAAGAGAACATGAATTTAGGTTGAAGCAACTAGAGTTAGGGGTCATAAAAGGCTCAGACCCTAAAATAGGCTTGGATACTGGGGGATTATTCGATGTTTCTAAGCACGTAAAATTTGTCCCCAAATTTCAGGAGGATAATGTGGAGAAATTCTTTAACCATTTTGAAAAGCTGGGTGAGCAACTAAAGTGACCAAGAGATAAATGGTCCATACTCATCCAGAGTAATTTCACAGGCAAGGCTCAAGAAGTGTATTCCGCTCTGTCAATAGAGGACAGCATGGATTATGATAAGGTTAAAAAGGCCATATTACAAGCCTATGAATTAGTGCCCGAAGCTTATCGCCAAAAATTTAGAAAGTATCGTAAGGCGGATACACAAACATACGTAGAGTTTGCTTATCAAAAAGAAAGGCATTTCGATAGATGGTGTGCTTCCAAGAAGGTCTCCACATTTGACACTTTGAGACAACTGATGCTGGTCGAGGAATTCAAACGGTGTGTGAATGATGACATTAAGACTCACCTTGAGGAAAATAAGGCTGACAAGTTGAGTGAAGTTGCAAATTTGGCTGATCAGTATGCACTTACCCATAAATTCGGTAAAGTGGGTCAGACTCAAAACAAGGGTCAGTTTAGTAGGCCAAATAAGAAATATGGCAATAATAGTGGCACAACAGGTAACAGTGGATCTCAGTCTGGTTCTATCTCTCCAACAAATTCTGGTAAAAAACAACCAGATTCAAGTCGTCAAAAGAACGACCAGGTCAGCTCAAACAAAGCTGCCTTTAAAGACATAAGTTGTGGTTTCTGTCACAAAAAGGGCCACACAATGGCAAATTGCTTCACATTGGCAAAATTAAAGGAGACTGAAACAGCTTCAAATGCCTTAGCCATTGCAGAGAATTCTTCTGAGGTAGTCGTGACTTTACGGCCTAATTCTAACGACAAAATTAAGGAAGAATACCTTCCATTCGTGTCTGAGGGGTTTATTTCCCTAGATGGGAATTCAGCTCATCCACCCGTCAAAATTAAAATTTTGCGTGACACAGGCGCAACTCAGTCGTTGCTTCTTGATGGAGTTTTGCCATTATCGGACTCTACTTCCACAGGGGCAAATGTACTTATTCAGGGGGTTGAGTGTGGATTTATTTCTGTCCCTCTCCACAAAATTAATTTGAAGTCAGATTTAGTTCTGGGTCGGTCATAGTAGGGGTCAGACCTACTCTACCTGTAAAGGGGGTATCTCTGTTGCTAGGCAATGACCTAGCTGGTGGAAAGGTAGTAGCCAATGCAATTTTGACAGATAAACCATGTGACTATAACAACACAGAGCAATTAGAAAAGGAATTTCCAAATTTATTCCCTGCCTGTGCTGTCACTAGAGCTATGTCACAAAAAGCTCGCTGTGGATGATAATCTTAAACATCCACCCTCCAAAAGTGAGGATACAGTTCCCAAAAGTGGAACAAGTAGGGAATCATGTAAGGATGATAATCTTGAACATCCACTCTCTAAAAATGAGGGTATGATTTCTGAAAATAAGGATGATAAACTTAATCATCCGCCCTCTAAAATTGAGGAATTAGTTTCTAAAAATGGAACAACACTCCCAAAGGAGGAGTCAGAGTCTGAAAAAGATTCTAGTAAAAATATTCATGGAAGTGAAGATTCTTGGTATGATCTCAGCCAATCTTTTATGACTAATCTTAATGATAGTCAGGATTGTGAGTCTCCTGGCCCCACACATAGTGAGGGGGTAAAACAGGAAAAATCAAAAATGTCTGACACACTCCACAGAGACCAGTTGTCAGTCCAACAACAACATGATGAAGAGCTTCAGCCATTAATAGCTGGTGCACTCACTGAGGATGAATCTAAAGACGTCCCAGTCTGCTTTTATGTTAAAAACAATATTTTGATGCGTAAATGGCGACCACCTGATGCACCATTAGATGAAGAGTGGAGAATTTACCATCAAATTGTGGTACCTAGGACTTATAGAAGGGAAATACTGAGTATTGCTCATGAAATGCCTTTTGCAGGGCACCTAGGAGTCAGTAAGACTTACCACAGAATTCTAAATCACTTTTATTGGCCAAAACTTAAAAGTGATGTGGCCAAATTTTGTAAGACCTGTCACTCATGTCAAATGGTTGGGAAGCCGAATCAGAATATTCCGGCTGCACCCTTAAAGCCAATTCCTGCTTTTGAAGAGCCATTTAGTAGAGTCATCATTGATTGTGTAGGCCCCCTACCTAAGAGTAGGGCAGGGCATCAGTATATATTAACCATTATGTGTGCTTCTACAAGGTTTCCAGAGGCAATACCTCTGAGGAATATTAAGGCTCGGACAGTCTTACAAGCTTTACTTAAATTTTTCACATTGTTTGGGTTGCCGAAAGAGATCCAATCAGATCAAGGGTCTAATTTCATGTCAACTGTATTCCAGCAGATGTTGTATGAGTTAGGCATAGACCAAATTAAGTCTTCGGCTTATCATCCGGAAAGCCAAGGGGCTTTAGAAAGGTTTCACCAAACATTGAAGAATATGTTAAAGACATATTGTCATGATAATGAGAGAGATTGGGATGAAGGCATTCCATTTGTAATGTTTGCTGCCAGGGAATCTATACAAGAGTCACTTGGGTTCAGTCCATTTGAACTTGTCTTTGGACACACAGTTCGTGGACCATTGAAATTGTTAAAGGAGAAGTGGTTATCAGATCCAGGTGAAGACATACATCTACTTGATTATGTATCCCGCTTTAAAGATCGTCTTAATGGAGCATGTGAACTTGCTCAGGAAAATCTGAGACACTCTCAGAAGAAAATGAAAGTGTGGTATGACAAGACCACTGTGAAAAGAGAGTTTAAACCTGGTGATAAGGTGCTAGTGTTTTTACCTGTTTCTGGTCAGCCACTTCAAGCTCGCTTTCAAGGACCTTATGTAATTGAGAGAAAGGTTAGTGACACAGATTACGTCATTTTGACACCTGACAAGCGTAAATCTAAAAGAGTATGTCATATTAATATGATGAAGAAATATTATGAAAGAGAAGATTGTGACATGTCTAAGGATGAAAGTGTACATGATTTAAATAGCAACACTAATGATACAGGTGATCAAGTGTGTATTATCAATGCTGATTATGAACTCAGTAATGATGAGATCAAGGCTAATAATGTTCCTGATATGTGTATTAAGTTACAAAATTCTGATGTGTTGAAAAATCTTGACCAGAAATTAAGTCATCTGGATCACAAAGAAAAGTCAGAAATGAAATCATTAATCTATGAATATGCATGCTTGTTCTCAGATGATCCTACTAGGACAAATTTGATTGAACATGATGTTGATGTGGGAGATGCCACACCAATCAAGCAGCATCCTTACCGAGTTAACCCTAGAAAACGACAACATCTCAGGGATGAGGTTCGGTGTATGTTAGACCATGACATTATAAAACCTAGTAATAGTGAATGGTCTTCCCCTTGTATATTGGTCCCCAAGCCAGACGGTGGGTACAGATTTTGTACTGATTACCGAAAGGTGAATGCAGTCACAAGAACGGATTCCTATCCGATACCCCGTATCGATGATTGTATTGATAGGATTGGGAAAGCTACGTATGTATCAAAGTTTGACTTACTAAAGGGGTACTGGGAGATACCACTCACTGAGAGGGCTCGGAAAATCTCGGCATTCGTGACGCCGGATGGGTTATTTCAGTATAAGGTTATGCCGTTTGGTATGAAAAATTCACAAATGACCTTTAAACGCTTAGTAAATAACCTTACATCAGACTTAGAAAATTGTGAAGTATATATTGATGACCTTATTGTGTACAGCAACTCATGGGATGAACATGTACAACATGTTAAGGCATTATTTGACAAACTTGCCAAAGCTAATTTGACTGTCAATTTGGTCAAAAGTGAGATTGCTTGTGCCCATGTGGTGTACTTAGGGCATGTGGTTGGTCAGGGTAAAGTTAGACTAATTAAGGCCAAAGTTGAGGGCATTGACAATTTCCCTGCCCCAACAGATAAAAGGCAGCTCATGCGCTTCCTAGGCATGGCTGGTTACTACAGACGTTTTTGTCCGAATTTCTCTGACATTGCTGCACCATTAACAAAATTGTTAAAGAAAATGAAAAGTTTGATTGGACGGATAATTGCCAAGCAGCATTTGAATCATTGAAAAAGGCACTAATGAGTTCACCAGTGTTGATTGCTCCAGATTTTGAAAAACAATTTAAGTTGGCAGTAGATGCCAGTGACAATGGCATAGGAGCAGTTTTGCTTCAAGCTGATGAGCATGGTGTTGATCACCCTGTTTGTTATTATTCTAAGAAATTTGACAAACACCAGAAAAATTATTCAACAATTGAAAAAGAGACATTAGCTTTGATACTTGGTCTTCAACACTTTGATGTTTATTTGGGAACTACTAGTTTCCCTATCACTGTATACACTGATCATAACCCTTTGACATTTTTATCTAAGATGAAGAACAAAAATCAAAGATTGATGAGGTGGAGTTTATTTCTGCAATCATATAATGTAGATATTAAGCATATTAAAGGGAAAGACAATGTTGTACCAGACTCTTTGTCAAGAATTTGATTTGATGCAGTATGTTGAAGATATCACTGTAAGTTTTGAAATTTTGTGTTAACTATGGCACAATGTGTATTGATGATGTTGCTGTATTCATGTATTATCATCACCTTGCAAGACAAGTTGTATGTTATGATTATACCTTCCATTGAATATTGGACTACATAATATACATACTGTAGTTATTACTGTAACATTATACATTGTAAATATTGTAACTTAAGTTTTGTCCGAGACGTCCAAAACTTTTTCAAGGGGGGGAGTGTTACAAGACGACCCGTCAGGAACACCGGATTGAATCCATCGACGAGCGAATGGAAAGTTCCAGAGACGTCCAACTTCAACGCAGCCTTTCTAGAATTGTCTAGAAGAGAGAACTGTTTACGCGGCCTGACGACACTTCTACACTGTTTACTACCGTGCATTAAGGAACGTTCTCGTAATTGCTGGACTGTGTACACTAGAAGTTTCTGTTAAATTCTGGAGAGTTCTCGAATAAAAGCCTAGCATATAAAAGGCAGTTCAACAGTTGTTGTGGCGGAGAGAGACATTGAGAGATACCCTAATACTAACTTCATCGAGAGACATCAACGAGACCAGACTATCATACTGCTGAGATATCATAAGCCAGCCACTGACAAATTGCCTTACGCCGTTTCTACGCTGTGTATTGAGATTGTTATCATCCATCATCGCTAGCCTTGTCGTTATTCGCTCGTGGAACCAGTTCCTACGCTACAGCACGCTGCAGGTCTACCACTGTGCCATCGTCAACGTGCATGCACTACCAGCCCTTGGACCAGACCAGGCAAATATTGAGTAAAGGATTGTGAGTAAGTCTAATTAATTATTGTAAATTTAAGTAAGATAAGGAGATTGTAAATAATCATTAAGTTGTTGAATTTTAATCTCGTTCTTCTGTGATCTTTCGCTGTTATTGGTTTGACTCGCGACCACAAGCCGTAACACTACTCACTTATTTGCCCTATGCCGTCTCAATGAACAGAGGTCAATGAGAATGAGGCAGCGGCCCTTTGACATGCAGAACCTGCTGGGGAACCTGTAGACCTTGTTGCCCCAAGCAGCTGGTGCTTAGGTTATCCACCATTTTAACCCACAGCCCTGACTCTCAGACCGGAACATTGTTTTCAATCTCTTGGTTTCTATGATCATTTCCGAACATTGGCCCAAACGTTTTATAGGGGCCATCGATGAGGCAGGGGATTATTGTATGTAGCTATGGGCCCTCAGTGCACACTCAGTTCCCGCGCACACTGCATTGCTATCCTGTGTTCCTCCCTCTCTCCATCTTTCATAAGCTTTCTTTCTTTTCCCTTCCCTTCCTTAAGTTTTCTCTCTCTTTCTTTCTCTCCCTCTCTCTCGTTTTTCGTCTCTTTCTTTTTCCTCAGCATCTGGCCCAAGGCTGCCATGAACCGAGGGGCTCGTGCGGCGATCGCCACAACGGCCAGTCCGCCTGGTAATAGCTGACTTTAGTTTTACAACCTTCCACTTTGACTATTATGCATGATGGATTCACACACGAAGAGTATTATCGTCTTTATTACTTTAAAAGTAGCCATCATAAAATTGTTAACGGCTTCAAAAATGTTCGTCATATATCTTTGTATTGTCATATAACTATAATAGAGCCATTATCATATCCTTTGTGCCTTAATCAAGTTTAATTAGCATCGTTTGTCAGATGTCTGCAGGCCGCCATCATCAGAGTACGTCTTCATCATCAAAATAACAACCAACATCATAAAAAGTGCGGTCCCTTTTATCACAACAACAGCCGTAAGCTTCTAAAAAGTGGTAATCACCATAGAAAGTGTTTTCACTATCAAAAAGTGGTCATCATCACCGTCGTCGTCGATCGTCGTCGTCGTCGTCGTCATCATCATCATCATCGTCATCATCATTATTAAAATGGTGTTTGTGAGAAGCAACTTTTGCCTTTTTGGCATTTTATATTAGAGTTCCAAATACAGTGGTTGATGGCTGTAGTTTGACCAGGGAGATGCAACCCTCAACTCCCTGGTTTGACCAGGCAGCTGCTACCAAATAGCAGCTCCCTGGTTTGACTGGCATTCATTCAAGCAACACAGCTTCCATTCTGATTGGTCAACAAGGACTCAGTCAGTTGCCAATTTAATTCACACACACTTCTGTGACAATGTTGCCTTGAGAGAAGGCTACTGTCGCACTGTCTACGAGGTGTAATAGCAGGTAGTTGCTACTGGAGGAGCGTTTAAAAGTAAATTTAGTAGAGAGAATTATAACTCTCCTCTCCTCTCCTCTCCTCTCCTCTCCTCTCCTCTCCTCTCCTCTCCTCTCCTCTCCTCTCCTCTCCTCTCCTCTCCTCTCCTCTCCTCTCCTCTCCTCTCCTCTCCTCTCCTCTTCTCTTCTCTTCTCTTCTCTTCTCTTCGTGTATACACGCTCAAGAAAATCGCTACCTAGAATTTCACCTTTCGGTGCAGGACCATTACCTGTAGCCATGGTAATACAAAAAGTTTAAAATGAACTGTGTAACGTTAAATATAAACAGAATACATTCTTGATTCAGTAGCAGAGCTAGGAGGTTTGGTCAGAGGGGGAAGAATGGTATTTAGGGGAGTTTATTAGCAAGTAGATACCTAATGCATCGACGGCACTACACCTGTGCTTCTCAACCTTTTCTTTTTAATTTCCTTCTTGGTTGAAAACTTTATTCCATTCTTTGTCAAAATTAATTTACGGAAACCAAACGTGTGTTTTTCTCAATCCTTTTCTTTGACATACTAAAATAAAGGCGAAAATTCAATTTACTTAGTGCTTATGTAAATCTTGGGCTCAGATTGAACAAAAAGTCGTTGCAATGCTATAAATGGCTCACTTTGTGAGAGTGAAGACAAAAGGCAAGAAGTTTCCTAAAGGGGACTGTGGGTCTTCCCAGGAAAATGTTGAATGAAACACTGCTTGACGCGAATGTAGCCTCAATCCTTATAACTAACAGCCGGCCTGGATTGATTATGTCGAGAGCTTGAGGAAGGAGGGGAGGTTGGGTTATTCCGAGGTTTTTCCGAGTTTCTTGCTGATGGAAATTAATTAAGGGACTCACAATGCGATTCATCTGTTCATGGCACTGTTAATTATTTTTAAGTGTCAAGTGACTAGTCATTGACCCAAACATCATGTGCATGTCAGTATAAACTAAACACAAAAGACTAGGCAATTCATCGATCTTAATCCAGAAGTCCTTACACAATCACCCAATTATATCCAACAAGTTTATCATACGTCATAACCCACATGACATTCCCCATAGCAGCTTCCTTGGTACATTCTATCAGTAATTAAAAATTCACGAATTTCTTGCCAGGTTACGTTACAGATTTAAAAATAAAGACGAGAGGTTTGGAGTCTTTATTTTGGTAGTAAGAAGGGTAAGTATTTCTGTTTTAAATTAGAAGTAGATGTGAAAGCTAAGCGATAAAGGTGACTTGTTTATGGATCCATAAACGAAAATATCAAGGGGTCCGAAACCTTTAGGTTGCCTCGATTACTGGGTAAATCAGGCTATGTCTGTAACAGATTTAGGCGTCTTAATATATATTGTAGGTTATATTGTAGGACCTTGAGGTTTCCCCTGGATCCCACCAGGGGTCCTAATGCGGCCACTCCACCACAGGCGTGCAAACTCGCCCTTCGAGATTCTGGAGCAGCGTCGGTGCATTTGTGACACCTGCTACTGTAAAACCACTCAGTACGGGGAATCGAAACTGCTGTACCCACCCCTCACCTCCGAAATCTTGTACACGCCACTCCTTGATACTTCCCGTGATCACCCATCTTTGAAGCCTGCGCATGAAAGCAAACATATTTTTGTCAACTGTGTACCGTTTTAATTAGATTCAATCGACGTGCATTACAATGTTGTCCTCGTCCCTTTGACGAGAATACGCGACTTATATGTTTCCAAACATAACTTACATGAGAGCCGATTGCTGGAAACATTGCAATGCTACACAAACATCTAACTAGGAAAGTGTTACCACACCTCGATCTAACTGTAAGTCTATCACTCAGTAGGAAGGAAAGAAAATTTATACAGTGACACAACAGAAGTATCAGTATTATTCGTCCACTATTTCAGTGTTGATAATGTACTTGTTTAAACATGTTACAGTAGAAACTGTTGGGTTCTGCTCTCGATTTCACTTCGGTGTCATCATATTTCGAGTCGTGGTTTCATCAGTGTATGAGAAAACGCTTGTTTCGAGTACATTAAATATACACCAACTACGTAGCCAACCACCGTTTTCCGCCTTTCCACACACTTTGATTAATGTTTCATTCACTAATAGAAATACTCCAACGATCTGAATGTTGCCCAATCAAAAGTGTAATAAATATAAACATAATTCTCAAGGTCAAGTAACTGCATTTACAACCAGATGATGAAAGATTATCAGGTTTCTGAACAAATTTGTATAAAATGTCCCTCACGCTAGATTACGAGAGGCGCCGCTTCCCTTGCAACTTTCTCCATCTTCAACAAAATAGGTTGATAAGTTTTATAAAGTCGTTGGAGCTCAGAGCGATTCAGAATATTTGACCTAATATTGAGGGAGAGCACTCCTTCGACAACATTAGGTCAAATATTCTACATTACTGTTAATAAGGTGAGTAGTAACATGAACACAATTATGTACGAGCTAAGACGGTACAAAATGAGCTCTTCGCGTAGTTATAATGGACTAATTAAGTGATATAGGGTGTGTAGACAAAACATCGTAGAATGAACGTTATTAGTGCTACCCATTATAAAACAAATAGGCGAGACTTTTTATATAAAAAATAGGCCTTCAATATACGTGAACTCTGCCATGATCTTCCAGCCCAAACCAGACTAACCCTTGCTCACTCAGGCGATATGATGAGATGGGTTACATGAAGTTGCAGGAAGCTGTTCTCCACTGGGGGCTGAATGTTGGGGTTGAACCTGTGGGCTGATAGCTGTCGCGGACCATCGTCATGGGGAACGGGACGAAGGGAAGAAGGTATCCCTAGATGCAATTGCTGCAATATTTGAACAAATTTTAAAGGAAAATTACTGCAGGTTTTTGACATGTTTGAAAGAGGGATGAAATAAGGGGTTTTCGTCCTTGAATTGAGGTGAATGGAAGGATACGCCGTCAAATCATTTTACTTGGGGTTTACTCCCCAGCTCAACCCCCGTCAGCTTCCCACGCCCTTGGATGGGTACACCATAAGACAAATTGGTACCAGCTTAAGTGATATCACTATAAGATCTTTCTTGCTGTCAAGCCTAGCATTTTAACTGGCTGATGAGATCCAATTTCCCCCTTACCGTTATCATATTCCCACTGCATATTCTGTAAATACCCATGTAATCAAGTATACATTTATCATTGACCCTCTTCCTGAAGTTACACCTGTCTATCTCTCCTGCATCCTCACTCACTTGCCTATGGTTTTCATCCTGTGTAGTTGTGTGACTCACTGAATTTTATTCATGATATTTGTTTAAGTTGCTATATTTTCCTTCGACCGTAAACGAAAGTCACGTTTCCCTTTTTGCTCTGAAACTCTTAGACGGAGGGTCCCGTCGATTCAAAGTTCAAGAAATGTTTCCAAACGCTGACTGTATTATTAGAAATGAAAACGACGGTCTGATTGCTGCCTTCCACTAAACCTTTTCCGAGCATCCTCAACCGCAAACCTAATGAACTTAACATTCACAACAACCTGAACCATGATAAAAAAAAAACCGTATAACCTGTAGTTAGATCAATAAGTTACATACAAATACAGAATGGGACATGACAAGCGGATATGACTATGCCTAACTTGAAAAGCACATATACCACTGGTACGGAAACAAAACACACAGTAATGGGTGTCTTAGAGAAAGCAGATAGGAGGTATACAACACCATGGCGTATCACAGCTAGAACGTACAGAAAGGAATCAAAGTAATCCTTTACAACTGTAAGTAGGCTAAGTAGCTTTTATAAAGTGTCCCGTTGTATTATTAGAATTGAACAGTCAAGTTTTGTGATATTGTTTACAGTAAAGCCCGTCTTACCCTCAAATATGAGGCTAGCTCTACGCTCAGTCAACGAGGACTAGTAAACTACACAGTTGGAAACAGTGGCGTAGCCAGGATTTCTCTCACGGGCGACCATGCAGTATGTTGTGTGATCGCCGGCCTAGGGGAGGGGTCTAAGGGTAGAGGGCTTCGAAATGTTTTGAAAAATTAGGCCTTCCTTACATGCAATCTGGTGCCACATATGCTACCTTTTGAAGTAAAATTTGTGTTAAAAAAATTCACGTATTTTAGGAACTAAAAAAACGGCCATGGTCCAATGCCCTCCTAAATACTCCACTGGTTAGAACTTTAGCCTCTCCGGTATGGATTGTCAAAATATCTAGAGAGCTGTCATGTTGGTACAAGACATTGCGACCCCCCCCCCCCCATAGGGGCAAAGGGGATGGGCAAGTTCCCCCAGAGTTTGCAAAGTATGGTCTTCAATCTTCAAAAAAAAAAAGGAGAAAAAATGTAATTCGAGATGATTTAAATAAAAATATTTCTAAATTTGGACCTAATCAAATGTGATATATTATTTATAAAGTTGTGTATTGCAAAATTTCTCCGTAATTGTCAAGTATGTATTAAGTGATAACTTCAAGCGCCAGCTTCAACCTTGGTTTAACTGCGTCATTCGACCACTGATCATGTCAATTAATATTATTGAGTCGTTGTGATTTCAATTGGTTTTCAGGTTCTAATGCAGATCCTTGTGAAGTCTGTGATAAAGAAAAATAATTAAATGTCAGATTGTCCAATAGACTGTCATCAGTTGGCACTTAGAGTACTAGGAAATTTATTTGCAAAGAAATGTCTCTTAAAACCATAATGTTTCTCGTAGGAGAAGACGGCGCCATTGGCCCATGAGAGGTCTTATGACAGTCAAATGATACCTTGTAAGCAAACGGCTCTACACCTCTGTTTTAAAGTATACCGTTTCGGTTGATTTAAAAAATGAACATATCAAACACTCAGTCTATCAAAACTTTAGTGAGACTTCTGACTTACTGTAGTGGCCTTTTTATATAGGGAATGAACTGTAGATCTGAGATGGGGAAAGTCCCCTTCTCCTTTGAGGGAAAGTCCCCTTCTCCTTTGAAAAACTTTTTTCAGACTACTGTTTTAGATCCAAAATAGTGCTATCATTACTTCGTTTTCAAGTGTCTCCATGCTTACGATTTTCGTTATATTAGGAAAACTATCCGATAAACCAACATGTTTTTGCTTCTTGGCGAAGTTGAAACATATTGTAACACAAATGAAAGAAACAACAAAATATTTAAAGTTGCAACTCAATTTATAGAAATAGATCAAGCTTCTTTTTTTTATTCCCCCTGCCTTTTAGATTACGCAGTGACAATTGGCCGATATGGTTGTAGTCATTTTTATTAATCAACTTATTATGTTGACCGCCTGATATGGTTTTTGAAGAGCTTTTGAAAACAATATGGGGCCATCACTGAATACCGTAATAATAACCATACTCCCACTGTACTATCTGGGTTGACCATTGTATTGTGGAGGGGGTGGGTGTCGTCTGTACCTCTCTTAATACGGACTCCATTTTGCCCCCTCCCTCCCAAAAAATGGAGCCGCCAATGATACATGTCATGGCTATCAATTACACTGTAAACATACAAAAGGCCCACATGCCAAACGGAGTTCTCTCCACTGTAGAAAAATACTCTACTTTATGAAATGAAAAAAAAAAGAACAAAACAAATCATAGATCATAGGCCTACATTTGACATGATCATTTCACTTGTATCGGCTAAATTAGTGAGAAAAGTGTTTTTCGTATGCTACCGTAGCTTAGTTAAGACGTATACAAATAGAAGGTTAGATCTCTCTGTTCTGACGTCTTGTTCACTCTGATACATGACAGATAACCTTAAAAATATTCTCACTCTA
>JAIZAY010002174.1:0-11036 GCA_029531755.1 Holothuria leucospilota | reverse complement strand
CCAACACCCCTGTCTTGAAATATCGTGTTTTGTAATGCATTTGATCTTTGACCTCTGATGACCTGAATGACCTCCGACCTGCAATGGATCTTGCATCTTTAAAATTTTGGGGAAATTTTGGTTTTTGACCTCTGGTGACCCAGATGACGATCTTGGAAATTCTTGGATAATTTTGCTTTTTGACCTCTGGTGACCCCATATAACGATCTTGGAAATTCTTGGAAAATTTTGCTTTTTGACCTCTGGTGACCCATATAACGATCTTGGGAATTCGTTGGAAATTTTGCTTTTTGACCTCTGGTGACCCCATATGACGATCTTGGGAATTGTTGGGAAATTTTGATTTTTGACCTCTGGTGAACTCAGGTAACCTTTGACCTTTACCAAAAACAATGGGTTTTTCTCTCAACATGAAAAATCAACATACCATGTATGAAATGTGTCCTTCATTCCTACCTTGAGATATCGTGGTACACGGCTTTCAGTCTTTGACCTCCAGACTACTCAAATGATCTTTGACCTTCACCCAAAACAACATGGGTCTTCCTCTTCACATGACAAATCTACATACCAAATATGAAAATTGTCTATTATTGCTATCTTGAGATATCATGATTACAAGCGATTTCCAAGGTTTTTGCAGCTTTACCACCAGTGACTTCAGATGAACTTTGACCTCTACCACAAACCGTAGGGTTTTTCTTTCTATATACCAATATGAAAAGTGTCGGTCATTGCTATCTTGAGATATCGTGTTTACAAGCCGTTTCCGGGGTTTTCATAGTTTAACCTCCGGTGACCTCAGATGACCTTTGACCTCTACCAAAAACAATAGGATTATTTCTCTTGACATGACAAAACTGTATACCAAATATAAAAAGTGTCCTTTACTCCTATCTTGAGAAATCGTGATTACAAGGTTTTAAGTCTTTTACCGCCAGTGACCTCAAATGACATTGACCTTTGACCTTCACCATAAACAATAGAGTTCATTCTCTCAATATGGCAAATTTATGTACCACATATGAAAAGTGTCTGTTATTGCTATCTTGAGATATCGTGTTTACAAGCCTTTTACGAGGTTTTCACAATTTAGCCTCCTGTGACCTCAGATAACCTTTGACCTCTACTAAAAACAACAGAGTTCTTTCTTTCACTTGACATAAAGAATCTGTAAACCAAATATTAAAAGTGTCGGTCACTGCTATCTTGAGATATCGTGTTTACAAAGTGTTTGGTTTTTGACCTCTAGTGACTTCAAATGACCTTTGACCTCCACCAAAACAATAAAAAAGTCAAGTGAAAATTTAAGGGATGAACGGAGTCAGTGCAATGATTACCAGTCAGTGAATGAGTGCAAATCATTCCCTTTCAGCAAGGAACTAGTAAGCCTTTGGGCTCTCTGGGTTTCCTATAGACTCCATTACTTGTATTTCCACTCTTTGTGAAGATCTTCTAAGAAAGATGAAAGATGTCTAAAATAATCAATACTTTATTTGTTTAATGGTTGTCCAGTGGAAAAACATAAACAATAACAATACTGCATACTTAAACAAGCCTCGGAGAATTTTTACTATTTGCAGGTAAACACATGTTAAATCAAAATAGACATGTATTTCACAGACATTAATATAGGAAATTAAAACACTTGTGAAAAATTCTTCTGTTAAGTTGGAAAAAGTTCCTATTAATGTGAGCAAGTTAAAGATCATATGCAATTCCGTATGAAACGCCTAAAAATAAAAGTTAAGGCATTAAAGACAAATTTATACAAAAATTGTTATAAAGTGTAAAAAACCTACGTTTAAGCAGCAGGATTCTTGTACTCACTTCATCTTCAGCTTCAACTCATTTCGTTCAGAGAGCGGAAATTCTCATGGTCTAAGATTCAGAAAGGATCTCGCAAAATATAATGCAAGCAAGAATGAAAGGAAACCATACCAGAGATAAAGTCTTTTAGACAACCCAGACACTTAAGAACTGTAAGATCTACTGTTACTCACCTATGTCAATTATTATGAAGTCAATGAAACGTCGCACACTTTTTGGTTTTTAATTTTATCGAGACAATAATTCACTTTTGAGGTTAACAGTTATGAAATTTCGCAGTTTTGGAGCAAGCATAGTTCTCATGTTCTTACTTTAATTTAGAGATCACAGTGGTGCTAGCCAAAAGTCAGTTTACTGTGTGTGAGAATAAGGTGCATCAGTTAATGTTTTTCTTTATAGATGTTTTTCCCTTGAATGGGGTTACATTTTCGGTACGATTTTGTAAAGAGGAAAATCGATATGGGGGGGGGGGGGAATAAAATCTACTGTTGCATTAATTATATTTAACAGAAAGGGAAAGGAATCTTAAGGAGTTGACTGCCCTGCCTGTTTAAGACATTTTAAAGTTCCTGAAATCTAGTTTACAAACATTAGAAGTATAAATTGGATTACCATCTTATAAATTATTACAGCCTGGTGCTGTATCTGGCGCAAATTTCGAGATCGAAAGACGCAATTTTTCAAACAATCTTTTGTACAGCATTGTTACCGACCCCACCCAACCCGATTCAGGGCGAATCCCTATTCTAGTAGCTATAATTCTGGGACCTACCTAATAAAGTACCCTGATATTTCGAGCTTATATTATTCTAGTGCTCCCAATTCCGGATCAGGCTATTTGACCTACATGCTTGTAGCAATTAACTTAGGAATTGAGCATTGCATCTATTTAATTGAAAAGCTCGTAGTTCAATTGGATGCCTTAAATTAAAACAAATAACGTTTGAAGTGATCATTGTTTTCAGTCGATCACTATACCATTCTTCCAGAACGGCACTTATAATTACCACCAATCTTACCAACTGAACAAATGCATATAGACCTTATGCACTAACGTCTCGCTACGTCATTTTAGAGGGTAAACAATGAAGCCCACTGCACACATCACGAAGACACTGGGCTCCTGGGTAAAAGACTTACGCGTGCATCCGACAGGTACGCAAATCAGCTGCCTGCATCCGTCGGTCTAAGTTGCAATGATACGCGCTTAGTCTCTTTGGCGGGCAATTTCTGTTCTGTGACGTCATATGCATAAGGTATATTCCGGTTACTAGTGATTAATTTCTTGTATCAAATGAGAAGAAAGACGTTGTCTAGAGTAAGCTGTATTAACTTAACCTTAATTGTTATAATTACTTCATATCAAAGTACGACATACGAGGATATAATAGTCTAATCTAATAGGTTAATAATGAAAACTGAAGTTATGATTACAACCCTCCTACCTCAAGATTACATGGTTTGTCTACTATTTGCTCGAATAAATGCACAAATTTACTAATGTGTAGGTAATACTTATTACATTACACGGGTGTGTCTGAACCATCAAACCGGTTACAGTGCATGTTATTTTTCGGGCATGTTAGGCTGCATTCGATGCCCCATTTTCCTTTCGGACACGCTGTAAAAGAAACATAATAACAAAACGTTGTTATAGGAACAAACGCTTTTTCCTTAGTTGCAAGTTAAATTTCTGTAAGGTACAAAGTCTTGGTGTCTACTTATTTTATTACCAAGATAAATCACAAGTTATCGCACGGTATGATTGTAAAACAGTAGACAGTTGTTGACTTTCTAAGCTTAGAACATATCTTGAAATGCCATAACAGGTCCGTCACTTAATGCCGTATCTTAGTTTTCTTACTGTGCCTTCTTGCCCTGCTTAGTTATGTATACTTTTCCACATTAACAGCAAATAGCAATAATGAACTTATTTCATCGGCGTTACTGACTGTAGAACAGCTTGAGGTTATGGAACTCCTTCAATCACACTACCCACAATTTCGTTGCATACTTAAATATGTCGCCAGTTATTAAAAGTAAAGTAATCAGCAAATGAGCAGTTCAACCAGTGCCTTCTGCGCCTATAAGACATTCCTCAAACACCTTACCCCTTACAGATTTTGTACACTACTGTCCTTGCAATCATACAAGTGATATTCATGCTTACGTGAAAGACACAAGCATCGTATTATTCACTTTACAGTTGCCAAATTACTTCTGATAGTAATTATCACAGGAAATAAATATTATCAACATTTTAAAAGCAGTTACTATTTAAGACTTACGTTTATCGCAGTTGTTTCCAAACCAGCCAGGAAAACATTTGCAGCCGAATAAGTTCCCTGGACAGTATAGGTAACCTCTGCACTTCGTACTTCCACCATCCAGGTCCCCACAGAAGAGACCACTATCAGTGCCCGCACCAAGAGCAAACGGTTCAGGTGGATCGTTGACCCCTGGGATTAATTTAAATAAACCTCAGTCAGGTCACTACATCAGCCAAATTATGAGAAACTGTCATTAAGCAATTGTGCTTTTTACAGTTATGTGGCAATATTTTGCGAATATTGCTGCAATTGAATCGGTGTTTGTTGTAGTATTTATGCTCAGGTGCACAAGGGGTGGGGGCTGAGGGAGTGGCAGCAATCCCATTAGGTTAAAAAAGCTGTTATTTGCAGGCGAAAAAGCTGTATTGGTGTAAACATGCTGCGGACTCCGCCTAATACACGCATGCATTGATGTTTTCAATCTGTTCAAGTCCAAATAAATGTAGTAACATTTTGTCTTTAGTTCTCAAAGAGTAAAATGCTTTATCGAACAGGAAATGAGATAATTACACTAGAAAATGGTGGTTTTACATTATTGTAGATGAGAATTAGGTTTATTTAAACTTACGATCTTCACAGTCATAGCCTGCAAAAAAAGGCGGACAAGTACATGTCTCTTCGGCATCTTTTTCAACTCCACCGTTCATACATGGATACTGCTTAAGACGATTTTTACAAACATCATTGGTCAACCATTGCCCCTCGGGACAGCCTTTAAGAAGAAAATACAAAGCGTTAATTTGTATTCATTAGACATATCGTCAAAAAAAAAACATCCGCTTAGGTTTAACACCTCTGTTAATAGTTTTTTGTTGATTATCAGGAAATTATATGGATTGCTCTTAAAAATGATTTGAATGAAGACGCGTATTCAAAATAGTGGCATCTTTGCTGGGTCTTCCAACAGAGCACATGTACAGAAAATCTAATTATTCAGTAATCTTTGACTAATTTAGACACCCGTCAAAGGTGGTACCAATGGAGGATCCTTCTTACCCTCCTTTAGTGCACCCCCTGGTACTTGGGTGTTATTGCTTTTGACATAAAATGTTGCCAGCCAACAATGGATACATTCATTATGCTTAGCAGGATGGAATCAAGTGCTTTGTCTACCAGGATACTAGGGCGCTTTTATTTACATGGTGTTTTCTGTCATTACATTTAAACGTCTATGCTATAAACCAGTATTCATTGACTCCAACTGTCACAAACTATAAATAAAATAACACGATTTAAACAATCTGAAGTAGGAATCTGGACCTTTACGATGAGCAACAGTTAAGGGGGGATCATTACTGGAACCTTTAGGTGATCAAATAAAAGCCTCGCCATTACTGTTTACTGAATGTAATTGTCGTCCTTTAGTTCGAAGATAAATTCGTTCCACGTAAGAATATGTATTCAAAATACCATGGAGGAATACCACCTCCCCGATAATAGTGTATTAGATGATTTAAAAAAGGTGAATACGGGTAAACGAAAATGTGTGCAACTAGTCGATTTATTTCTTATTGCAGGCAAGTAAAAATCTAAGCCCATGACAATGCTTGCTTTTTGAATTGCCATTGGAAACAATAAGAGTCGATTAGGGACCCGAAATTAAACGTATTCACAAGTAGACATCATGATTGATGCAACAAGAAACCCATAAGGACATGAAATTATTGTGTAAAAGATATATATATATATATATATATTTAAACGTCTGTGAAATATAAGAATACAGATATATTTCGAGTCCAGAAAAAAGGTGAACGAATTTTCGGCACACAAGTGCCTTTATCAAGTTACAGCCTTAAATGAGAATGACAAATAAACGAGACTTGCAACTCAACAACACAGAAGAAAGCTACATAAAAGAACAACAAAAAGGGAAGTCAACCGTAGCAGATGTCTATAAAGAACTAGATGAAATGAAAGCAAACCTAAACAGAAAAACACACCAATAAAGGGGCTTGGTGAGAAAATAAAAGACCTGTTTAGGGATCCCTAGCTCTAAGTTTCTTGGTTTGGCAGTCGAAAACATAGTTGACATTAAGACCCATAGGTGAAATAGTTTGCAATTTGTTCCACATCCAAATGTTTTCTAAATGCTTAGGTCTTCCCCGGGAATTATTCAAAATAACCTTCTTATTCTCATAGGAAGCATTTCCTGGAATGAAGAAAGGGGTCAAGGTTTGAAGGATTATAACATTGGAAAGACTAGGGGAGTGCGAAGCCAAATGAGAGTACAACTCAGCACAAGACCTGACAAAAATAGACCCCGAACCTCCACCTCCCTCCCTTATCACTTTCTGAAGAGCACTACGGTGGTTCGTCATCCGCCCTTTCAAATTTTGAGTCATTCCGACGTACTGCATACAACAAAAGGGCAAAAAAGTGCAATAAACACCACAAGTAGCCATACATTTCGACTCCCTGGCCTTGACTTTAAAAACCTTACCACAGGAGTGACTCCGGAAAACGCTACAATTAACATTGTCAGTGCAGAGTTTGCAGTTCTTATTACAATGTTTGCTTGGTCCAACTGCGGAAGTCCCCCTATTGATTTTGGCACGTATAACAGCCTTCTCAAATTTGGAGGTTGGCTGAATGCCAGAAAAGGTAAATTTGGGACAACTTCTTTCATGATAGGTGAGAGATGCAGCAGGGGTTGGTGTTTACGTAGAAGTTCTTTTATGTCCGGTAACCCTGGGTGGTATTTAATCACTAGGGGACCCTTTGAGAAGACACTTCTCTCCTATAATTCGTCACCTCTCCTACACTGAGGGTACGGTCAATTTCACGGGTAACCTGAGAATAGGAGTGACCACGCTTTTGAAGGGCCACGGACAGTTCCTCGCATCTCTTCCTGGTAAGCTCTTGAGCAGAACAAACAGCTTTAATATGTTTAGCTAAGGTAAACGCTAAACTCTGTTTAACTTGACCAGGATGGCAACTATCAGCAGATAAGTAAAGTATTGCATCGGTAGGTTTACGATAAACATCCGGTTCCAGTACCCCGCCGTTCTTAACAATAACCTTAACACTACACTTCTCCAAAAAAGAGTAGAATTTATCACTCCCATGACGCCAAATTAAAAGCAGTCATCTATGTACCTCCAGAACACTTCCGGAAGGAAGTCACATTGCGAGAAAATGACTTTTCAAACTCTGCCAGAAAAATATTGGCGTAAGCCGGGGCCATCTTAGTTCTTACTGCAGTACCCGAAGTCTGCAGGTAAAGGTCTGAGTTGAACTCAAAATCATTTTTCTTGAGGACAATCCCTGCCATCCCTCAAATGCCGGACACTACGGCCTCTGGAAAGTGTCTCCTACTTAAAAAACTACGTAACGCCTCAATACCATCCTGATGGGGGATAGAGGGATACAATGCCACAACGTCAATTGTTGCCAGCAAAGTTCCCGGGGGAAGGGGGGCAAGCTCTCTAAGTTTTCTAAGGAAATCAAAAGTGTCTTTAAGATACGAATCTATCCCATGGACAAGGGGGTTTAAAAAATGGTCCACAAATTCCGACAACCGTTCAGTGGGAGACCCATTACCTGAGATTACCGGTCGACCCGGTACCCCCGCCTTGTGCACTTTGGGTAAAAAATAAAATCTGGCAGGCTTAGTGTCTATTGGAGAAGCATAACTCGCCATTTCCGTGGTGATAACAGACTCATTTTGTAATTTTACAAGTAAAGAATTTAACGAGGCTATAACAACATCGTCCATTGGATCGTCTTTAAGTTTAATGTAAACCGAAGAGTCAGCTAAATGTCTCTCACATTCACAAATGTAGCTTTCCCTATCCATGACTACAACATCCCCTCCTTTGTCTGTCCCATTAATAACAATATCATTACAATTTTGAGGAGTCATCAAAACCTGAAACTCAGGTATGGAGAAGTTAGAAAAGTAACGATTCTCAAAAGCAGATATAATATCATTAGTCAGAATAGCAATCTAGGTCTCCAAAATTGATCACCGGGTGGATGTTTAAACGGGATCCTTCTCAAAAGCGGAATCCTCCTTACCAAAAAAGAAATGCTTCAACCTCATTATCCAAGGAAAATCCTTAAGTCCCTCCATCAAGTTCAAGTGGTTAACCTGTTGTGGGACTGGAGCAAAACTGAGCCCTTTAGACAAGATCTTGAGTTCTGTAGTAGAGAGATTTGTGGAATGGCAGGGATTGTCCTCCAGAAAAATGTTTTTGAGTTCAACTCGGACCCTTACCTGCAGACTTCGGGTACTGCAATAGGAACTAAGATGGCCCCAGCTTACGCCAATATTTTTTATGCCCAACGTTTCTGCATCTACGTAGACAGTATTCTTTTTGTCCGAAATCTTTTCAATTGGGTTGTAATTTCGATCATGAAGACTCTACCTTCTAGAGGGTGTAGAGTTCCGATAAACTTACGACGCAAAGGTTGTTGTTTTCTCCAATTAATCGTAAAGAAACGGTCGCAGACCGTTAGCAGTGAAGCCTTGGATATTTGCCACTTATTTTTTACTTTCATAGCTACTGGTCAGCCCGATAAGCTTTAACAAATTTGCATCTTTGTACCTTACAAAACGTTACATGAATAAGCATTCAACCTGGGTGTAACAAAAGCAGAACTCTCTTTTCATCAATCATTATGATCTCCCGTGAATTCAAAATGTACTCCCCTGCAAGTGCACGGCCTGTCTAGTTGTTATCTGACTCGCCAGTGGTGGTCCCCATCCTCATAAGAAATCTTTGTAGTCACATTGCATGATACCTACATTATATGTTATTATTTAAAACTATTTAACTCGTGATTAACGTAAGCTGTGGGTTAGCTAGACAGGCACATAGAAACTTTAAGGGCCGAGAGAAAAGTTGGTTAAACTTTGGAAACACTTTTCTATTGTCATTTAAAGAAAGATCCATAAAATAAAGTACTCTTACCCCTCTTTTAAGATGTTTGCAAGAATGATGAAACTGAATAAGTCATCTATCGGTGTAACAAAACTGTAAAAGTTCAATGTTGAATTTTTTAAATGCAACAGAGTTTTGAGGGGTTTCGCTCCGCACTCCTCCCACGTGATCATTGTCCCTGAATCCCACCAAGTCCTGTCTCTCAATTTTTCAATTGACTACCCTGCCCACATACAAACGTTGATACCTTCTAAAGCTACCCAACTTTCAAGGCCGTCGATGTGAAGTGTGAAATGTTTTGCCTTTACATGATATTATGCCGTCTTTCCTATCTCCCTTATCACCCTTACGTATATCTCCCTTCCAGGCTGTACAAAGAATTTTGTACACCATCTCTTTTCCTTCAAATCATCAGTTTGTTTGGGTTTCTAAAATTTATTTCTACCTGACCTTTCGGTCTGTGTATTACATTTCAGTATTCTAATGTTCTATTTTTAAAGGCTTATTTTCAAAACTGTAAAACGTGTGATTTCCGTTTTTGTATACAGTTACGAGTATCAATGCACCACCACGCCATGCCATGCCATACCATGTTGTGCTATAGTGAAAATACCATACTCCAGCCCGCAGTGCCATTTTATGCCAAAGCCACCACTACAAGATTTCAAGTCACTTTATTGTTAGCTGCATCTTCTGTCTGCACAACCTTTAGAAATTTAAACATTAAAAGTAACTTTTCTGCACTTACTGGCAACGATGACTTCAATCTGGACAAACCAGCCCCTCTTCTTCCTATTTCGTCTCTGTATGGTGTATATCCCAGCATCTTTTGTGCTGGTCAGAGTCAGTCGAGGCCCAGTGTTAATATTTCTTCTCTTTCCCTTACACCATCGAATATTTTGACATCCAGGTGTCCAAGCAACACCTATGGGGTTGTCATCAGATGGGGCCAGCTCAGTGCTTCCTTCTTCTACTGGATACAGCGTAACTGTGTAAACACCTTTAGTGTTTAAGAACTCTAAGATGAAACAAAATTCATATTAGGATAATACGATGGACAGAAATATCTACACTCAGAGATAATGGACAAATTTTCCTGACGATATCTCTATCCGTTTAATGTTTAACCTGGGTATAAGTTGAAAAGTGGTAATGGCAAAATGTCACTGTAAACATTTTTAAGTTCATTTGTCTAATAATTACTGATGCCAAATAAAGGTCTCGGTTTGTGTTCCTATAACAGCCTCCATATATTGACAGGCTAACATTAACTAATCGTACGTAATTGATGGTTTAAGATACGTGTTGCCTTCAGTAAAATGTTACCCACCATACCAATACCATTAATAGGAATTCTGCCACCTCTAGCCATCCGTTACACACATTTTTGGTGGTAGAATCGGAATACACTACATTTGTCCAGGGAACAACACCCTGATTTGTCGGTCTATTATTGTCTCATAAACCGTCTCGACTCCAAATTTGACAAAATGACGGAATCGGCTTCGCCTCGTCCGGTGTTTTCCAAATTTGGAGTCTCGACGGGTTTTTTTTACCAATAATAGTCCGCAAAATGCTATTTATTCCTTAAAAATGTTATTGCCGATAAAGTTCAATTATGATTGATGGATGGAGTTAACATTATACTAACAATAAACATTACAATTGAAGCGGCTAAAACCAGCCTGTTTAACACAAGCCTAATTTGACTAAATTTGTCGCCAACTGTTTTTGATCAGAACAGTGTTTTTACTGTCAAAGCTAGACTGGCTATGCATGCACAATAATAGGATGCGAGAGGATTTCTTCAATACAGTGTCAACGCCTTTAGCCTAAAGAGGGAACTTGTTAAATTATAACACATAAGTACCTTTGGAGAAGTTATTCATAAATATGGAGTAGTGAGTATCCAATGTACACTCCTCGGATGGGGCTAAGTAAACACGTGTAATCCTTTTTACTTTCAATATTCTCGTTTTACAATGCCTTT
>JAIZAY010002125.1:0-11300 GCA_029531755.1 Holothuria leucospilota | reverse complement strand
TGGAAAAATTTCCTCTGATCCCCACAAAATTCTGGCGTAGCCCTCCTTTGTACAGCTTCAATACGGTCTAAATGACATACGTTAAAGGGTTGGCCCAAATAGAACACAATACAACAAAACAGGTTAAGACAAGAGTTCTTATATAAAAGTAAGAAAGAACTCATGAGGCCACCCCCATTTGTACAACAAGAATAAAATCCCTACTAGTCTAGAAGCAGATTTACAAATATGTCGAGGATGAATGTTGAAAGAAAAAATTGCTGCTAAACAGAACACCTAGGAGCGCAAATCTCAGCAACATTGAGAGGATGGCTTCCAAGAACAATAAATCCATGGAAATAAGGCAATGTTAGGTTTACACTTAGAGATTGTGCCTGATAGCCACACTTAGGATACATTCGTGGAAGTTCGTTATCAATAGGGGACCACTGGAAAACAGTGTTCAAAATCATTCGGTTAAAATATCCTTATCCTCTCCACAAGGTAATAGTGTCGGATAATTAGTATAATCATCAGCAAACTTGACACATGTTGAGGGAAAGACCCAGAGGAAATATCGCGACCCATAAAGCAAAGAAAACAGTATGGGACCCAAAAACAGATCCCTGTGGAACGCCACTATAGATAGTGGTCCACTCAGCAAAACGCCCCTTGAAAAAACTACTCTTTGTTTGCGGCCATCCATAGGAAATCCTTGAATTCCAGGCAAGAATGCTTCCTCTATCCCCAAACTTGTGAAAGCTTTAAAATGAGCTTCATTATGTGGCACTCTGTCAAAAGCGGAGCTAAAGTCAAGGAAAAACAGCATCCACCAGATTGCACGAAGAAAGAATCCAATGGAGAGGAAAGGAAATAAGATTGAATTTCGATAGCATTTAGCTCACAGTTTCTCCCAGGGCGAAAGCCAAAATTGGTTTGTACCAAGGAATATTATTGTCATCAAAAGAATTTCAGGAACCTTGAACAAAATAAGCTTTTCCAAAGTTTACTAACAATGGTGTTAATGAAAATTGGTCTATAGCTGGAAGCAAACAGCTACTGGCTTCGGTGGAACCTTGTAAAACAGGGACAACATTAGCCATTTTCCCATTCCAAAAAGGGTTTTTTTACCATTCTCTATACGAGGACAGGAAAAGTTTAACGAATTGGACACAGGGACAATCGGGGATAGGCACCATTCTTCCAGAGCTTAAGGAAAAAATTGGCAAAAGCCCAATCTGGCACCAAGACTGATTTACTTGGGTTTAAGTGCTGTAGGATGTCATGAGACCTCATTCACAGTTTTAAAAAAACTAGAGAAATTGATAGAAACATTGGACGAGTCACAAGATGAGCTCCAAATTTGAAACATCCAACTGGTATGTTCTGGCTGGGACTCCATTGGGAAGGGCAAAAAAAGTGCACTGAAACCTGAAATTTTGGGGTGCAATCTCATTTTTGCACGAGCAGTAAAATAAGGTTTACACCAAAGCTAGAGAGATGTGACACTGGATGTCCTTTTTTTGGGAGCTAATAAATCTCCAGAATTTCTTTCAAATTATGATTTGAGTCCTTTGCAAGTGCCTAATATAAATGCCCCTATGAGCCTTACGGGAAATCTAGCCTTCTTACATAGGGCACTGGACTAATTGTGTAGGATTCCCAGGATTCAAATAGTACCACACTGTTTGGCTTTCAAGTATAAGAGTTCTTTTCTTTCTGCATAGTTCTTGATTTCTTTTGAAATCCATGGTTGAGAGTGGCCAATGCTTATATACATACCTTTTTTACAGGAATTGTTCTACTTAATAGACATTTTTCAACTGGTTTTTGAAATGTTTTGCCATGTGGAATAAACATTAACCGTCAAAGCCATCCATTCCAAATTAATTTTGGAGAGAAGTCCGAGATTAAGATTTTTTTTTTTTTTAAAAAACAAGTCAAAGTTTAGCATCCTTTAAGTTATAGATTTCCCTTTTAGTAAAGAGTAAACACCGTTTGCTGATTGAGATGGTAATAACTGGGAATACAACTTCAACTGTCACACGCTGATGGATCACAGCCATATAAATTGTCAGTAACAGTACAAATAGTCAACAATGAAAGGGTTGTTGTTGAAAAACAAGGTCCAAAAAGTGGCTTTCACCCAGATGGGGTTGTTGAATAGTAGGCTTCAAACAAGGACTTCGTGTCATACCGATTGCGTCGAAAAAAGTATCAAGAAATAATGTCACCCATTGTTGAAGATGGGCCTTTCAGGTAATGTTCCAATCAATGTGTAAATTAAAGTCACCATACAATGAGATTAAAAATCATACTGTTTTTTCAAAAGATGCAATCTTTAAAACCGACAGTTACTTAGGTTATAGCAATACTCCTTTTTACTGTTTGCGGCGTGGGCACCGGGTTAACAGCAACCCACCAAGCCTCGTCCAAGAGGGGCCAATTAGAGGGCCACCCAGATGATTTCACAACAGTTCAGCTTGTTAGTTCTAGTATAACCAAGGAGGTTTGTAAGATTTGATTTAAGAGCAAGTAAAACTCCTTCCCCATGTGCTGCATTTTCTGTCATTTCTAAAAACCTGAAAGTCACAAGACCCAAAGAGTTGACTATCAGTAACAGTGCTATCTAGCCATGTTTCAGTTATGGCAATTATGTCAGGGTTTTGAGTGGAGATAAAAGCCTGAAGTTCAGGAACCTTATTTTTCTCATTGACTCATCCACATCACCGACTTAAGAGTGATTTGATTAAATCTTTCTGATTATTTGATTATATACAGAAGCAAGGGTAAAATGTAGCACAACTCATTAAAACTGTGATAAGATGAAATGAATTTCAGCAAGACAGATGATTTACCTCTCCCCCAAGCACCTCCCTAAACCAGTCAAGTTTGGTTTCAAAGTACAAACTCTTGAAAATATGACAAAAACTTGAACCACCCCTCTTCTTTTGAACTAAAAGAGTACTAGCTTTATTTCAAGGAATCCTTCAACTTCGGTTTTATCTAATTAGCAGTTGGAAAGAAGTGTTTTAACTGACACATTACTTTCTCCCTAGCTAAAGGCTTACCACTTGCACAACTTCACTCTTCTTCATGTTTTCTTCTTTCCTCTTTTGCTTAGCAATTCGCTTTTGCTTTAATTCCTACAAAAAGAAAAGATATTTAATGTCACAAACTAAAATATCAGCAATGTCCAAAAGATCAATACCAAGATAATCTAACCAAAATAAAATCCTGTGATGTAAGCCATGAATGCAACTTTGATACCAATGACACCAGGGCAAAATTTTTTTTCTAAACTATTTAAAATTTAATGCTTTTCTCAAACTAGTGCTATTTTTTCCCACACACAACTCTAATGCCAACCATAGGAAAATTTGATTATGGGAAAGCTTTTTGTCAGAGAATGTCAGAAACATGCAGGAAATTTTACTTACCTCGTCAGGAGTCACCATATTTTTCTAATCCTGCTTACTGTTATTGAAATCTAAATTTAAAAGAACAACTATTTATGAGCAATTCATGCAGTTTTTCACTCTCATTTGACATTGTCTCTCCATTGATGTTTTTTTATCAACAACCAGTATATCAGTTACTGTGGACATACCAGCAATTAAAATAACCAAGGTCCATATATGGAAATAATTTCATCAAATCTGAGAAAACTCAGCAAACACTCTAGTTTTTTCTAGAACAGAGAAAATGGTTTCTTTTCTTCGGTACAATGTGGTTTTTCATTTCTTTCCATGCTACTGAACTTGTGACTGGTACTCTAAATTTGAAGTAACAAGCAAAGGCTGTAATGTTTGTGACTTTGCACAGGAGAAAGAACACAAAACACACAAAAAGAGGTCTATGTTCACCACACAAACTACACATACGGATATTATCAAAGCCTTAATAGGTGTTTTCCTAAAAAAAGAAGAATAAACCTTGGCACGAGGTTTTAGTTTTAGGTTCCTAGCTTGCACTGGTCTGGGTGTAAGTTTTTAACACACTTCTTGCTACAATTAAAAGAACGGTCGTCAGAGGACCCAAAGTCCCTATGTACTAACAACAATTAATTTTCTTGAAGAAACCTTCGGAGACCCATAGACATCCAATATCATAGTCGTGTGACTTTATTTCCTACCAGAGAAAGATTCACAATTGCCCAGTGAAGGAAAGCAGTTTCAAGGATATTTAGTGCATAGTGTGATGTTGTAAACAGAGCCAGTAGACATTATGTGGTTCATCAAAAGGTTTTGCTTGATTAATGGCACAAAAGGACCTCAACAGGAAACCCAGAAGGAATGTGTTGTGCAGTTTCATGTTCTGTGCAAACATTACCATGGAGCATACTCCCTCTTGTAGTAGAGTTAGGCAAATGCAATTGCTACTGTGGCAATGACTTTTCAGTTTGTCCGATACCCTCAAATTTTTGTTCTACTCGCTGGAAATTGACCTCTATGGTTTCTACCCCTGAGGAAATGATGATAAATAAATTGCCAAGGAAGACAGGCATATTCTTCTCATTAAGAAGGGAGATTGAAAACAAAAGTAATGGTAACAGACACCTGTAGGCATGTGGTTCCATGTTGTCCGAATATTACCATGGGGACTTGAGCCAGTTCAACAAAAAACACACAGAAGATGAAAAAGTATGTTCTGGTTTGGACTTTTGTAATTGGATTTCAAACTTTCTCAACAATGCTTGTAATTTATTAAGTGTAACAAATGAAAGCCACCAACTTACAACATAAAAAGAGTAAAAATTCAAAGAATCAACCACACGGAGTAACGGGACAGTTTAATCTGGTTAAGATTGAAGGGAAAACTCAAAGAAGCTGGAAGTTAAACTTGTGTATGGTTGCCGTGTTCAAAAAGTGAGGAGGAGTAGAGAGTAAATCGGGGTAGTTGAAAAACAAAGAAGCTCAGCTGCAACAGAAACATTATACCACAACCCATTTCAGATAAACAATACAATGCCATTCCTGCATGAAAACTACAAGGGACAAAACAGAAGCAAAATTGTTTTCTTTTTATGTCCTTCTAAACGCACCAACCATGTTCTCAAGTATCAAGCCAACGGGGTACCACTGTTAACATAAACCTACATCATTCTCTTCTTGTGTTTAGTTGTCTTAAAGTTCATTATTCATAATCTGCTTTCAGTGACTTCAGTCTTGCTTTATCCCTTCCATCATCCTTCCACCTCCAGGATGTCAGTAATGGCTTGTCCTTCTTGGAGAATCTGAAAACCTGCATCATTTAAATCAAAGATATTGTTACAGGTAGATGATGGATAAAAGGTCTTTCACAGGTTTTTTTTTCATCTGCTTTCATTTGTGGTTTTCATGTATTTTACACTGAACAGCAACCAAAGTTTTTGGTGTATGCTGTGTCTGTTTTGGCCTCTAATATTCTGTTTTTTTGGTTTACTTACTTCACCCAATGTTTATTTAAGCTTTTTTGCAAAAAAAAAAAAAAAAAAAGGTACAAAAAAACTAGCCAAAAGGAGTTAAGTATCTCTTTCCCGTTTTCCACTTAGGACTAGGACTCTCCCACAGTTCCCCGTAGGGATAGCCTAAACCAAAAATAAAACAACCTGGGCAAGTGTTCGCCTATGGCAGGTGGGAGTGCACAATTTCACAAACTTTTTCTTCAAACAAATCCCGAAAGGTTTATAAATTGTATGTTCGGGAATTTCCTGTATACCCAAAAGTGCTTAAGCCAGCAACCCGTCTCCCAGCCTGTTATTTGGATCGGCTTGCCCTTCTGGGTACATAAAAATACAATAGACTTAACATTTCTTCTACACTAATTCATGGATTACAACGAGGACAGGTTGATGAAGGACAAAGGACATACTCCCTATTGCCCCGTTGGAGCTTTGAGCCTTGCAGACAAGCCTATCATACTTTCAAAAAAAAACTATGGCCCTTTGTCCACTTCCTGTTTCTTTTTATGAATAAATTTTCATCTATTTCTTTGAAGGAGTGTTCCCCTTATATCCCCACCCCCATGCCATGCATCTGTGGACTACTCTGATCGGGAAACCCTGGCTATAGCCCAGCCAGTACAGGTGGGAAAAAGTTGACTTCTTTTCTAGCAACTTAATCTAGATTCTAGATCCCCCCTACCTTAGAAACAAAATCCCTCCTCTTCTCCCTCCCCCCCACACCCCCCCCCCCCCCCCCCCAAAAAAACAATTGTTTGAAAGGGGCCAAATTCTTGAGAAGCAAGGGGTAAAGTTTTAACTACCCTTTTATAATAAGTTGAAACATATTTTTCATTTCAAAGTGCTAATACTGCAATGAAAAGGTTAATCGGGCAGGTAGGTAATAATGAATAAACAACTTCAAAAAAACAAAACCAAATTCATATTCCCCCTCCACAAAACCCCTTCCTGCGACTTCTTTAAATCAAGTGCATGTACCCACATTTATGGTGATAAAAATCTCCCACCGTTGTCACCTGTGCAAGATAACCAAGGTACAGTGCTGTCCACAAGAGATAACTCCACTCACTGGTTACCCTCTAGCTCTGATGAAATTAACCATGGCCTGATTTTGACTGTCCATCCATTGCCCTTGATGGACCAAAAATTTGTAATGAATAAACACAAAGCAACAGGTTCATTGTTCCAAACTGATGACCAAATTCATTAAAAAACTAAGAGGAACAGGTGGGCACAACGGCACCTACTGAAACTTGAACTTTGCCATTCAGAGAAACCTTTTTCTTTCCTAGCAGTAAGAAAAAGTCAGGTTGTCCAATGTGGAAAGCCATAAAATGCTCCTAAAAAATCAATCATCTTACCTTTTTTCTCTGCTCTGTCTTCAAATAGTTCTCCCTGACTTTGGTTTGCCCTTTTGGTGAGAAAGTTGCAGGACTAGGGACTTGCTGTAAGTCTCAACGACAATAGCTGCACTCATCGGCCAGGGTCCGTTGTAGTGGTTACTGCCTGGGGGTTCACTGGCATTTTTTTTTTTTTTTTTCATCTGGCCTTGGTTAGTTAATTCTTCACTTGGTCATGTTTCCTACTGCTTCCCAATAATACAAAGGATAGTATCGCTGATAAGTTCTCTTACTCAGAATCCATTATATTGGCTTTTATACCTGGGATATATATGGCTAAATTTACGTTTTATACAGTTTTATATTATGCCATATCAAGCCTGATAAAACTTGAGTAAAAACCCCATGGCCAAGTTATTAAAAATCAAGTTTATATGGCTATATCAAGCCAGATATAACTTGATAACCAGAAAGCACCCAAAGGGCTTAGTGATTCCCTTGCCGACATGGAGGAATGCTTGTTTGCACCTGAAGCTTTAACCCTTCAAATTTATCTTTCTGACTACATTCATTTGTTATGATACTTTAACAAATTTGACCTCTTGGTGACCTCACATGACCCTCTGAACCCCACCAAATATACACCAAAAAAGCGAAAAAAAACGGGTGATAGTGTCTTGAAAGGTATTTCAAACTCAAATGGTTCTTTGGAGCTTGAAAATTCTTGTGCCAAAAATTTTGCGTTTTGACCCTAGACTGGTTACCCCAGATTGTGATCTTGGGAATACTTGGGAAAATTTTGCTTTTTGACCTCTAGTGACCCCCCAGGTGACGATCTGGTGAATTCTTTGAAAATTTGCTTTTGACCGCTGGTGACCTCATATAACAATCGTGGGGATATTGTTCAGAAAATTTTGCTTGTTTGACTCTATGGTAACACCCCAGATGGAACTCTGACTCCACCAAAAACAATATGGGTTCTTCCTTTACATCATGAAAAAATCTATACACTAAATATCAATTTGGGGTCCGTTCATTCCTATCTGAGATATTGTGACTAACAAGACTTTTCGGTTTGTTTTTTCCTCCTGTGACCCCAAAGAACCTTTGACCGTCCACCCACCAAAAACAATAGGGTTCTTCCTCTCAAACATTGACAAATGTGTATTACCAAATATCAATGGTGTCTGTCAGTTGCGATATTGGAAGATATAGTGATAAAACAAGCCATTTTACAAGGATTTTCGCAATTTAAACTTAAACTCTTGTAACCTCGAGATGCCCTTTAGACCTCTCTTACCAAAAAACAATCAATAGATTAGGCCTCTCAATATGAACAAATCTACATCAGTCATTCCTATCTTGAAATATCCGTTCGATTTCAAGGGTTTTCGGGTCTTTGGACCTCTGGTGACCTCAAAATGGACCTTTGGACCTCACAAATACAATACAGTTCTTTTCTCTCAACATGGGACAAATCTAGATTACCAAAATATGAAAAGTGTCGGTCATTCCTAATCTTGAGATATCGTGACCTATGAGCTTTTCAGCTTTTTACCTCCGGTGGACTCACACAACGACCTCTTGACCTTCACCCAATAAAGACAATGGGGTTCTTCCTCTGTCAAACATGAAAAAACTCTATATTTACCAACTATGAAAAAGTGTTGGGTCATTGCTTATCTCGAGAGATATCGTGTTTACAAGCTAGGTAGGTGTCACATACACACACCACTACATCACCATCGGCACTAGATTCCTTGCCTGCGTTCGACATGGAAATATCTCCAACAAACCCATGCCAGATATACAAATTGTCAAGGTTTTATATGGGCCATATCAAATGCTAGATGTAAAACTTGATAAAAACCCATCATGCCAGAACCAGATACAAATCAAGTTTAATCTATGGCTTAATATCAAGCCAGATAAAAAACTTGATAAAAACCCATGCCAGATATACCAAACCAAGGCTTTATTATGGCCACACTATCAAGCCAAGATATAAACTTGATAGGAAATTCATCATAACTAGATATGCACATTAGTGATTTGTTAAGTTTTTTTTTTTATTTTTGTTTTGATTTGATGCTTGAAATATACTTTTTCCACATTAAGACATGTACGGGGATAACAGTGGCACCTTACCTTAACAAAAACTGCAGGCATGTAGGTGATACACTTTTCCTAATACCCAGTTGCAGAAGATACTAAGGAAAAATTTATGCAAATAATTTGCCACCATTTGGCTGGCCATTGGGAATGGAGACAAGTAACTTAAAATTCCATTTTCATGAATTTGGGGAGTTTTAGGTTAAATTATTTCACCAAGCAGTCGGGGACAAACATATACAGTCAAAATATGTAAACAAAAAGTTTATATATAGCACATAACACTTGATGGTCACATTAAACCTAGGAAATTTTAAAAAGAACCTTCTCCGGTTCAATATTGTTATAAGATGTCGGACGCTTTCTGCTACGTTAAGTCAAGTCAATCTGGATATATTTTAAGTAAATTCTGATGGAGCTCTTAGAAAACAGATGTTGCTAGTTTATGTTTTCCATTGTGGAGGTGGTGGCCTGGAAAGTCCATCCATGATTCATATACCTTGAAGCAGAAGATATGGTTCCAGACATAGACCATGGTCTAATTGGCCCAGCGAAAAAGCTCGGAGCCCTATTATATTTTAAAGGGGAGCAAATCTGTCCAGATAAGGCCTAGGTCAGATGTAACTTTTTCTGGCCAATATGTACAGTACCGTATTCAAGTTTAGGCTGATTATCTGCTCAATTTATACGGGCCACGATATAAATTCCCTCCATATCTGGGTTCTAGGATACTTATGGCAATAATATTCTGCCCATTTTAAGGACCATAAATCTGGTCCCAGGATAAAATGTTATCTGGCTCTAATTTAAGTAATTTTAGTCTGAGCCAGATAAAGATTTTATCTATGGTCCATATATATGGCCTCGTAATAAAGTTAGGCTCATTATATCGGCATTAAAATGTGCCCAAATTTTTTAAATCTGGCCATTTGATTGTGAATTCCAGATTCGTGGCTGCAGAATATGGGCCAGGTTTTCAAATCCAATATATGGGCTATCGGGCCCATATATACGCGAATTTATATAATCTGGACAATTAAATAGATTTTGAATGCACAGGCATTTCTTAGCATTTCAGTTATACACTATATCATTACACTTAGCCACTTTAAACAAACCAAACAAAAAACTCATCTAAACCAGATTGCAGGGACACAGGAAATAAACAATCGCTTATCTGTGTAATTTTCCAATAGGAAAAGTAATCTTTCTTCTGGTTCCAATTGTTCGTTGTTTCAGACGTTTCTGAAAAGTTGAGCCACGAATTTTCAGTAGGTTCAAAAACATGCACCATACAAACCAATGGCTAAAACCTTGTTGACGCGCCATCATTCTACCATCAGGCTTCTGAAGCGTAGTGAGGACCTACCAAACTGGCCCTTAATTTATAAAAACAGTGCTGTGAAGCTGTCTCTTGTAGTTCCCTATTGTGTCACAACCTTTCAATAATACCACTTTACATATAGTAATATAATATTATATAAATATATAAATAATGTTAGTTAGTATATATGTTAGTATATATGTAGATTATATAAAATATAACGCTAATTCCTAACCTGTACGGGGAAGAAAATCGATATATCTCACCGGTTTGCTTTAAGGCGAAGAAAAAAAAAAAACAATAAAATACATTACCAAATATTCCCCTTTTGGGAAAGCAGATAATTACAAACAATTCCTTTTTCCCAATGTCCTACACCATCTCGTACAGTGTAAAAGATACGGGTAAGTAACTTGGTCAAAATTGGAATTAGTTCGTAATAAGCATGTCAATCACGTGGTGAAACGAACGTAACCCATACCATCCGTTTCACGTATTCCTTATATAAAAAAAAGCTGTGTGGTTTTCGCAAGTCGAAAGTCGGCTGTTTTTTATCCTTTAGGGACCGCATTTCCCCTTTTAGGCAGGTTTTTTTGTCATACAATATTTCCCCCTTAATCCCCAAAATTAAGCAAATATATTCCATATATATACTATATATCTATATATTATATCTATTATATATATATATATATATATATTAATATATATACTATAAACGGCTAGATCGAAACCTTTTTTAGGCGAAAATCGCGTACTATACCGCCAATTACAACCGGCGAAGGTAAAACAAAACCAATAAAAAAATACATACGGATTACTATTTTCCCTTTTTGGTTCTGAGGAATATATAGGCACATGTCAATGGCCTGTAAGTTCTTTTAGTCGTTAAACGGATACATGCACGTAAGTTTGGTTGCGGAAACTAAGAATAGTAATTGCATTAACATTATGTGGTTAAAAATTGGAACTTGCGTATAGAGTTACGCACATTCCTATATAAAATCAGTGTTGTGTAAAACGTCAAGGCGAAACGATTTTTTCGCCTAAGGGTCGAGTTCTTCCACAACACGTCGCGTGTTTTTTCCATACGGTTTTTTGC
>JAIZAY010002172.1:0-11042 GCA_029531755.1 Holothuria leucospilota | reverse complement strand
CTAAAACCTGAGTTATGGCTTGTGTGGATTTGCTTACCCATAGGTCTTTATTAAATATTACTGTACATGCAGTTTTGGAAGTGTGAGAAATTAGGTGATCTGTAACATAAAGAATGGTTGTCTTTGGTGAGAGACGACTGATGCTACCAGTACCAGTGGTTCAGATGTTACGAGTCAGCTAGCTGTGCAAGGGTTTTGCACAGTTTATAGGGCTAGCTGGTCAAGAACCAAATTTATTCAGCTCTGCTCAAATGCTAAAAGTTGTGACCTCCCCCATTTCTTTTCACACTAAGGATTTAACTTAGCCTTTGATGGGCTGTGTAATGTATATGGCCTAGCCTAGGCCTAGGCCTATTGTAGCCTGCATAGGCTAGGCCTGTACTATTACTGCACAACAACTTTGTACTACTAAGTTTGTAGTAACGTTAGTACTAAGTAATTTACTGATTCGGTGTATATATAAAACGCTTGCATTAAGATTGCACACTAGGCCTATCCACAATTCCATAGAAAAACCTTGCCTAGTATTCTGTTCAGTCCCTGGCACACACTGGACTAAAGTTTAGGATGAGGCTATGTCTACTGCGGGGCCTAAAATGTCGAGCTGTGCATACCGACATCTCCCACAGCCCTGAAATGCCGTTCCTAATCAAGAAATCACGTTTGGCAACAACACTTTAGGCTTAATGAATTGAAATACTATTCGATCGTGTGCATCGTTCCTTTAGCCTAATGTTTTATCCTAACGCACATCGACACAGCATACTCTGCACAGAATGGCAGCTTGCAGGTCGACATTATCATCGAAACTTTAAACATCCATTTTGTCATTTATTTTAAAAAATAAGTTAGTTATCGTAAAAGTTACATAAAAAGTTGTACATACTTTGCTCTCTGTTGATTGTTGTACCTTTGATATTCCACACGCACTGTACTACTCCAAAGATGCAAACGGCGCGGGAATTGTGGAGCCTCAGTCGGATGTTGGCTGACCGTCATACACTTTGTGTGTCAAAATCTAACAATGCGGTACTTACACACTTTTCACATACAAATGCGTTGAAAACCGGTATACAGGGGAAAGTGCCCGGATGGCTCTAAGAATTACAGGGGGCACTGTTGGCACCGTAAATGGCGGTAATTTGGTGTTTCTAAAATCGGGGATATCCCCGCTTCGCGGTGTATCACCGGTTGACGGGTGTGTATCCTAACGATTATCCCCGACTGGCGCCGAAAACGCACGCACACATACACACACACTGAGTAGCACCCAATATCATAAACTCCTATTTTTTGAAAACAAATGAATATAAAAACATGATAAATATGAATTCTGATGGATAAAGATCTAGGTAGAATATTACCTCTTTAAAAATACTATAACAAACATCCAATAGCAATAATCCCAGCCTCTCTTTCTAACATGTTATGTACCTCTGGTAATAATATACATCACGGTGTAAAAATCATTTTAAAACTGACCGTTACATTTTTTCAAAGATTGAACTAGTAAAAACTTATTTCAAATACAATGAATTATTTGAATACAATTGTACTCATTCAATACATAGCATCTCATTTCTCATACTGCTGCTGATTTAACAGTAACTTAATTATTCTCCTTGCATGGACAGGTTCGCATATTTTGGCCTACTTGATTACATTTTGAACATCTATAAAGTATGCTGGTGCGGTTACACCTATGCCTTAAGTAATTTATTGTTTTGTTTTTCCATTACTTGCTTCAGCTCAGCAACTCCAGTGTGATGTGTAGAACGAAAAAACCAAGAGGTTCTCAATCGTTTAGTTTTTCTAGACCTTCTTGACTTAACTGCGATAAGATTCCGCCATTTAATTGCAAGGATTCTGCTACATGATGGCTTAGAACATGCATATATGGGGTCACGTCCTTCTTTAAATACACTTCACAAAACAGTTCCACCCATTTCTTGGCACTTTGGTCAAAGGTTATTATTTCCTCTGTAGAGAGGGTATACTTTAATGTGTTAATTAAATTAAAAAAGTTTATCCAAATCTTGTTCAAACTGGCTAACTTTGAATGACAGGGTGTAAAATCAACAAGACTTATGTTAGAAACTATCTTCCATAATTCTGGCCCTGTAAAATCTCTAGCTGTTACTAACTTGGTGATTGTATCAACAGAAAATGACCATTCAATACCAAGTGACTGTATGAAAGACTCAAATCTGTAAATATGTGCACAGCTTTTGACATCAAAACTGGCTGAACAGTTCTTAATGTTGTCAAAGGTCTTGAGTTCTACTAATAAATGGTTAATGAGTTGGTCGGAAATTCTTTTGAAGAGATGCAACGTGTCTGGTACGACTCTATGAACAGGAATGGATGCAAATAGAGGTGGAGACAAACAACCAAATTTTGACTTATTACCCTTTTGCTTGGAATACTCTGTTATTTTCTCTACCGTTCTAGCCACATGATCTTCGTTAATCATAGACCCATTTTTGTGTTTGCACCACAGGCAACAAAACTTTCCATTGAAGGAATGTATTCCCATGACTGCATTAAGAAACTTCAAATCTTTCCAAGGTATGTTTCCACCAGTATCTCCTGTCCCTCAGTAACCACAGATTTTAACTTTCAATTTCCTGAACTAACGAGGACAAAACAGCAGAAATTATGCTTTGTTTTCTGGTATTTTAACAATAGCTAAAAAATAGTTACCTTCTACTCCACACTTTTCTTCTCCAATAATAGAAAATGTAAAATTTGAAACATACATTCGCTTACCTACTTTAGTGCTGTCACCACTAATTTTTATTCTTACGCGCTTTTCATGGAAAATCTCACTTCCCTCTAACCTCCCCCCCCCCCCCCTCCCGAACAGTTGTACGCAACTTACTTGGAAAATTTAGAATTTACTATTCATTTCCTTCTTTCTGGAAGCTAGCTGGTGTTCTCTCGGAATACTTTGTAATCTTTGAGCTAGTTCATGGTAACCTCTGCGGAATATGTTACATATATCTTGTACAAATATCACTTGGTCAGGGAGGTCATTGTGAATTATGTGTTCCCCATTTTTCAGAGCTTTATTCTTCGCTTAGTTTTAATTCAATCACCTTGTTATTACGATCAACTAACTTCAAAACCATTGGATTGACTAGTCATCCTTCATACCTCGAATGGCCTTCACCTGCAGTGACTTTCTAGCTTGAATTTTCCTAACATAAGATTTACAAAAGTTTGTGTTCTGAATGGTGGTCTTGGGAGTAACTAGCCCGCTAGAACCTGGAGGCCCCTTTTCAAGCTCACATGTTTTACAATGACTTTCGTAATCTCTACTTACTTCAATCAACCTATGTTTAACTTTTTTGAAGTCCTCTTCACACTTGACTCTCTTTTTTCTTTCATATTCTAAAGCTGATTCAAGTTTTCTCTTTGTAGGACTTTCTGTTTTATAATGAAAAGTTAGCTTGTACTGGGTTGCTTTGTATTTATTCTTTATTATCCCTTTTCGTCCGCCACCCTTGCACTCCCGAAGTACTCTTTTAATTTTTTTCAGCTTTTCTTTCACAGTTTTAAGAAGTGGCTCAAACATAACTTTATTAATATCAACTTTGTGCTGGTGCAGAAATTTAACAACGACTGATCTCACATGAGTATCACTTCTAAAATCACCTTTTAGAACCCCCTAATTCATGTGGAAGGTAGTTATTGATTGGAAGTTCAATTGTATTAGGGAACACTTTTTGATTCCTTGCCGAAGGCAGGCAAGGAATCTATGCGATGGTGATGTCGTGTGTGTGTGTGTGTGTGTGTATGTGTGTGTGTATGTGACGCTTTGCTTGTAAACACGATATCTCAAGACGGGTAAGTCTGAGGGATTTCATACTTGGCATGTAGGTTGCCCATATTGAGTAGATGATCCCTATTGTTTTTGGTGGAGGTCAAAGGTCATGTGGGGTCACCAGAGGTAAAATGGTAAATACCTTGGAAATTGCTTGTAAACACTCCATCTCAAGATGTGTAACTTCAAGGATTCTCATACTTAGCATATGCATGGCCCATATTAGGAAGATGATCCCTATCGTTTTTGATAGAGGTCAAAGGTCATTTGGGGTCACCAGAGGTGAAAAGGGTCAAAATCGTCCAAGCACAATATCTCTGAATGTAGAACTTGGTTTAGCATGAAACTTGCTGTTTAGCTTGCTTTTATGTAGTACATATTTGTCCTAAAATTTCATGAAGATTAAAAGTCATTTGAGGTCAAAATCGGCATTTGGACGGCATTTTCTTAAAGTTGCTTCATTCTACGGTAGCGCTGATGGACCATTCATATCAATGATGTCATAACGATCTACGTATACTTTCCACACGCTCTGTAAAACGTAACCGTACCCCATGGGCATCCGTAGCGAGAAGATCAATCATGACATGCTGTGAGCTGACGGTGCAGTACGTCGGCTCTCTCCATTGGACAGTTGTCATGACGTGTAACGCTCTCATGACGATAGGCCGAACTATCCAACGGGAGGACCGGATTTCGAAGGGGGGAAATTCCCTTAATGCATGTGACGTCACGTCGCCGCGACCGAATGTGATCGTGCGGAAACCAAATTTTCGCGGAGAAATGTTCTATTTTGAAGACATTTTGGGGTTCAAATGAATCGTCATACGATTCAAGGGATTCGATCGCACGATTGAAACATTCGTGTGTATCGAAAACAGGTAAAGTTGAGAATAAATCGGGATTCAGGTAGGCGAAGTTGTTACCGAAAGGCCGTGAAGTGCGCTACCTTTCCACTATTACATAGCCTATGTAAGGCCTAGGGTATTTACTGTATAACGCTAGGACTGCTTGTGACTAGGCCTAAGTGCAAGTATTGCTCGAATGAACGGTCTTACATGTAGGCTAATGATTCGTAGAGATCAATTAGGCCAAGACCTACCTACGAGTATAGCCTAAGCCTATACTGGAAAGTTCAACAATTTTCATGCAGATCTATGGCAAATGAAATTGTATGCCATACTGGCTTTGGTGCACAGTGGCGACGTCATTGTGGCATAACAAACACTAATGTTAGCCTAGCCAACATCCTAAGCCAAGTACACAGTATGCCTAGGCCTAGCCTATGTCTGCTGTAACAAACAGTAATGCACTTTAGTTGGCATGGCATAGTCCCCTGTAAGGTTTCATGGTACCGCTGAAATATAGTACTGTCAGTAGGCCTACCGCCACAAATGGTACCGGTAATACCGCTATACTGGTACCATAAGAGGAAAAAAAGTCCCAATTTTTAACAGAAGAAAATACCTGCAAAAATCTTTGATTCATCAGCTGTAAGCGTATAAAGTGATAAAGAGTCAACCAGGGTTGTAGCCGCGCTGGTCCACACCAAGTCGGTGAACCACAACAAATATTTTCTGCTAATATTAGCAGGTAGGCTGCAACCCTAGTTCACACTTCATGCAGCGCATTTTTCATGACAGCTTTGCAGCAAATCACATAGACAGTTGGCCACATTCGATCTATCGACTCATACGTACTACTTACATAGTCGGGTACAGTCCATTGATTTGCGAACAGTATCGAACAGATATTTATGTAGTGATATAGGCCCTACAGTGAGTGTACAGTATGCATTACCTACCGCTCTATATAACACTGTAACACTTGTGAGCCTACAAACACATGTGAGCCTACACCCTGTTTTTGTATGCAATACATGGTAGGATGGTGTGAATAGCCGAGTAGTTACATGGCAATACTGTGGGCTTCCAAGTATTTCCATTTATAGTTCATTCTGTGAGAGACTGGTTAAGATTACGGCCGGGATGTGGCAGCAATATTTTAAGTCTTCTTATTTAGGAGTTCGTACTTGTTTCACAATAAGAACAAAAAGATGTGAGCATTGTTAGATAGCTTTATTTGTCACTGTCATTCTCCCGACTGTTGGCTTCGGCCCGACTATGTACTATTGAAAATGGAATATTAGTACATGGATGTCAGTTAATGGTTCCTTGGACCCTTATTGGCAACATTCATGGAGTGGCTCCGCCATATGTTACCCTGGACTTGGCCCGACCTGTGTCCACAGTGGTGCTATGGTAGAAAAGAATAGAGCGCCAGCTCTTCCCTTAAGGGTGCCATGATATTGTTAATGGGATTTGTGGCAATTGTACTCGCCTGATTATGTTTCATTCAGTCGCACCTTCCGGTGAGCAGTCACTTCGTGCTGTACTTCTAGTACGTTAGTAAATATCTGCACACTGTATACTATGCATAGTAGTGTGTAGGCCTATACTTAGGCAACCATTATGCTGTAAGCTCATTTTGACGAAGCTGTATGTTTTCATGTATATAATTTTTCGTAAATATTTTTGTAATCCTTCATTGGTTACTAATATTTTCTACAATAGGTGTTTATATTTAAATATAAAAACTCAAGGCAGTTATCCAATGGATATGGTATTTATATTTCAGTAATATTTCATTCAATTGTAGTATTTTTAAAAAAGTATTTTAGCAATACCGTTGGGTACGGCTCTTGGCGATACTTCGGTACCTTATGATCGGTGGTAATGTATCGGTACCAGTACATGACGGTACTTACAAAAATACTGGTATAGTGTGAAATATAAGTCCTGTTGCATGACATAATTTGGCACAATTCTGTGGTGTACAGTATACAAACTGTTCAGCATGGGTATAGGCGTAGGCCTACTATGTGAATTTGAGAAAGATCAAACCAGACAAAGCTTTTCATTCCCTGACGTAGTTTGAGGAATCTATGCGATGGTGATGCCATGTGTGCTGTATGTATGTGTGTTTATGTGTCACTTAGCTTGTAAACACTGTCTCAAGAAGGGTAACGTCAAGACATGAGTTTAGGGAGAGAACGTCATCGGCAAATGCTAAAATATGTTTCAATAGTGCTCACTCATATGATATCCTTGCGATTAGTGCTTCGAAGATTGCTTTTTAAATTTCATTGGCAAGGAATCACTAAGCCTTTTGGCTTTCTGGTTCAGGTATACATTCAGTGGGATAAACATGAAATCCCCCAATTAGCAGTATTACACTGAATACATGAAGCGCTGCCATATATCTACAGAAATACAATGGCCCATTGCCTGTTCAATTGTTATTCTACAACGCCATAATCCTCTTTAAATGAAGGCCAGTCATGAGAGGTTCCATTTCGCATTACAAATTGCAAGACAAGTGGTAACCCCTAGGTGAGAACAGGATGTTGCCATTGCCATCTAACTCTTCCAATGGTGCCCTTTACACTCTCCAAAATTTTGCAATGTCTTTTGAATGTAGACAAAATCACAAAATTTATTGATAATTCTGAAAAACCAGTTTGGACCAAAGAATGGTGCAATATCGTGGAAGTTGATGATTTTGAAGTGTTCTGTCTTGTTTCTAGTAGGCTTTTCCCAACAGCTTTAAATTCTCGAATGTACCAAACAAAATAGGGCATCGAATTTCAACCAGAGAATCTTTTTCCTGTTTCCAGTCAACTGTTCTTAATGGCAACTCTTACTTGAGTTTTAAAGCGTTCGGTAGCTTCCTTTGAATCCCTAATAAAAACAGAAGGGATTGAAGGTTTGGACACCTACTACAGTAGGCCTATGCACTCCTGTCCACAGTACACTCAGCCTACCTTATAAGAATAGTGGAATCGTCCGTTACCAAGAAACACACCAAACTACAACACGACCTAATGTTTTAAATTGCATGTTCAAACCCAAGAACACAGCAAAATCTCTTGTAATTTCAACATTTTGTACATTAATGCCTTTTAACTGTTATTCATTAAAGTTAAGAATCAACACTCACTGAAAAGAAGACAAAATCATGATCGAAAATTCAGTTCTAGCACTGCGAGTGAATCCTTTCCACAGAACGCGGCGTTGGTAGCTTTGTGACGTTATAATAAAAGCGAGAAGTTTCGCTATTTTTTTCTTTATCGAGGAAATGCCTATTGTTCCTTCTAATCAATCAGATTGTAACCTATACCACCCGAACAGTTACAAATTTATCTGATATAATCAATTCACCCGATAATATTCTGACGCTGGAAGCAAACGTTACGGAAGATTTAGTGCGTCGTAGTTGGTTAAAAGTGCAGCTTTCTGGGCAAACTTCGATTGACTTTCACTCAGATTTTTTTTAATTTAAGTTAAAAGTGCCTCCTGTAAAACACTTCCAAATATAATGAAACTCATATTGATTGAAAGAGAATATATTCTTCTTTTAAAAACTGGATACCCCGCTTAAGTTTAAGCATACTGTTGAAGAGGGTACCCTGAATTTGTAGTCAAACAATGGTTCCTTTGCACACATAGTTCAGCATATCAACAAAATGTCTGTTAGCCTGATGAGCATCATATTCCCATATGATAAAATAAAAATTGTTTATTTCCAAACTCTTTCTTTCACGATAAATAAATACTTAACAAACATAAATGGCAAAACAATCAAGCCCGAATATATACCCTCCTTCCTATTATTATGATATACTGTAAATTGGTCCCTCCCACATAACAATATCATAGAAAGTAATATGGAAACTTGGTAAATTAGCTCTTATTTTCTTTTACAATTGAAACCATTTCCTGTCTCGAATTTAGAATGTAAATTGATTCTTGCATTAAAGTCCTTTTTCATTCATAGTTATCCTTTACATTCTAATGGTAAAGTTGTGCACGGGTAGTCCGAGTAATTTCAATCAATACATCTCTTTTGGTCATTACGTCCGGTGACAGAGTTATACAAAATGTGAGCGCTTCCAACTAAACCACCATAATTTGTTTATCGTATGGTGTCAGTGCAGTTTCGAGAAGCTGATCTATCCATGTAGCTAGTACCAGATTAAAGCTCCATGATTTATTCCATAATACGTTGCTATGTATACTTTCTCACTGGATATAGAGAAAGCCATAGCCGTATTTACCTCGGGGGGGGGGGGGGACCTATCACATGAAAGGGCCCTTTTCAGTATCATTTGTGGGTGGGTTAGTAAGGTTTTAAAGACACACCAGCACGAATGTGTTATATAGTGTCAGCTAGATAAAAAAAATGAATGGTGGGGTGAAAATCAACCAAAAAGCAAAGATGGGGTAAAATTTCACCACATTTGTGGGTGGGACAAATACGTGACAATACCTAAGCTGAGCGCAATCACCATTGGCGTGTAGCCCATGAAGAATTTTTTGGCAGAAGTGCCGATGCTGGCAGATTGCATGAAATGCCTCTTCCCAGGCCTTTCGATTTGCAGAAAGAGGTTTCTACCTTTCATGATTTAGAAAGTTTTATCCCCCCGGACAACCCACACATATTGCACTCCGTTAAATTATTGTGTGGGGGGAAAGAACTTCCCATGTAACATCTGCTGTATTCGTTTTTGTTATGTGTTAATCATTACATCGAAGGTGGTTTTGGAAAGTCTCAATTCGTGTTAATTGCAACGATGGGTCGGGGGGGGGCAAATCTGCAGGTAGTACAATACTCGTTGCATCAATAACCATGTACATAACAAAAGTGCGTTTGGGCATTCTCATGTTAGCCGCAGCATACGATTTATTCATGCGCATGAGAAATAGATACTGAAAATGTCACCTTTAGGCTCAGGACCATTACGTGTAATCGCGTTTAAATTGAAATGTGTAACTATTAAAAATAAACAATATATTCATGAATCAGTTTCAGATCTAGGTTTGGTCAGAGTGAACAATAACGGTATTGAGAAGAACTTTTTAACAAGTTGCTACCTAATGCATCGACGGCACTACACCAGTGCTTCTCAACTTTTATGCTTGGTTGAAAACTTTTTCGCATTCTTTCCCCCAAAATGTTTACGAAAACTTTACATGTCTTTTTCTCAACCGTTTTCTTTCCCATACTACAATGAAGGCGAATGGTCATATTTAAACTGTCGGATAAGGATCCACGATTTTGAACAAAGATCAGTGGGGTTAATGGCTCTATTTGTGAGAGTGAAGGGTGAAAGGCAAGAATTCTCCGAAAGCGGGCTGGGGGTATTCCCAGAAAAACGCTGAAATGAAAAACTCCTTGAGGCGAATGTCGCTCCACTCCTTATGACTAACAGACGGCCAGACTGCATGATGCAGATGGCCTGAGGGAGGATGGGAGTTTGGATTAATATGAGGTTTTCTGGGGTTAAATCCTACAAAACATGATAATGTGAGAAGCATGTGGACTCAGAATGGATGGGCCTGAAGGGCGCTGGAAAAGTTGTATTTTAGAAGTTTATAGCGATATAGTAATAGAAGAATTCCCCGGCGAGAAGAGAACGGTTGCCTCCCTACGTTACGTGTCTGCCCAAATAATGTAATTTAGTTACTTGGAAATATTTTTTGACTCATTGTCAGGGCTGGAGTCGAGTCCAACCAATCCAAGTCTGAGTCCCTGGTGTCCGAGTCCTGATATCCGAGTCCAAATTCGAGTAGAGTCCTAAGGCCCGAGTCAGAGTCCCTGTGTAAATTGACCTTGTTTTGAGTGCTAGAGGACGAGAACTACAATAAAATAGTCTTATTCTAATCTTTACTCCTTTCTCCTGATGCATAAAAATATTTGACACAAAATTTTTCCGACCGTTTCCGGGATAAGAGATTAATGTATTGTGTCCTAAAACTGCTCTAACAGCTGTTTCCGTGATTTGGTGGGTTGGGAAATTTTTTGAATAGAATGTGTTGCTGACATTCTTATCTACCTGGTGGTACCTAAGAGTATTTGGCACAATTCTTTTTTTTTTTTTTTTTTCGATGGTTTAAAGGGATAGAGAAATAAGATGTATTAAAGCTGCCCCTACGGCAGTCCATACACTCAACACTAATTAAAGATTTCCTTTTTGGGGGTGTGCTTTAGAAAAGTTTGCCTGCTGAATATTAAATTGGATGATTTGGGGTAAATTTTCCAGATCAATGTCTTAGTAAGATTCGAACCTACCTCATTATACCCGAGAATGTTTGGCACAAAATTTTTCCGACCGTTTACGGAATACGGATTTAAACCTATACTGAAACTGCCTCGT
>JAIZAY010002168.1:0-11075 GCA_029531755.1 Holothuria leucospilota | reverse complement strand
CTATAGTTATAGACAAACAGGAAAAGACGGCCAAAATAATAGATGATTGCGGTCCCATTGGACAAGAATGTCAGGGATAAGGAAGGCCGAGAAAGTGCAGAAATACCAAGACCTGAAGTTAGAAATACAAAGACTATGGAACGTCAAAGCGGAGGTAATACCGGTAGTGGTGGGGCACTCGGAGCGCGTCAGCACACAACTAGACGACCACCTCCGAAGAATTCCAGGAGGTCATGATATGAGGAAACTCATAAAGCAAGGAATTCTCGGCAGCGCCCACATACTAAGACGAGTGCTCGACCTCCCAGGGTCCGGGTAGGACCCCGAGGTCTGAGGGACAAAAGAATGAATACCAACCAAGAAAGGTTGTGAAGAAAAAAAAAAAATAATAATAATAATAATAATAATAATAATAATAATAATAATAATAATAATAATAATAATAATAATAATAATAATAATAATAATAATAATAATAATAATAATAATAATAATAATAGATGATGACAATAATAATAATAATAAATAATAATAATAATAATAATAATAATAATAATAATAATAATAATAATAATAATAATAATAATAATAATAATAATAATAATAATAATAATAATAATAATAATAATAATAATAATAATAATAATAATAATAATAATAATAATAATAATAATAATAATAATAATAATTCAAAAGAGGGAAGGTAGAGGCTACACAGGGACTTCTCCTAGACATCGGGAGAATACAGGACGTTGAAGTAGACAAGGGATACAAGTACCTCGGAATCCTGCAGGGCATGGAGAATCTCCAAGAGAAAGTGAAGGCCAACACAATAAAGACCTACAGAAAGAGGATCAGACAAGTCCTGAAGACAAAACTGACCGGGCAAAACAAGATCCAGGCCTTGAACACATATGCCATGCCAGTCATCAGCTACACTGCAGGAATCATCGAGTGGACCAGAACAGAGATGGCAGAACTTGACCGCAGGACAAGGAAGCTCCTGAACATCTACGGAGGGCTCCACCCAAGAGCGGACGTGCACAGGCTCTACCTCCCACGACATCAAGGGGGTAGAGGGCTGAAAGAGGTGGAAGCTACGATAACTGGCGAGAAGGTGGGGCTCGATAAATATATCGAAAGAGGGAGAGCAACTGAGCCCCTACTGCAGGCCGTCTGGCAGGCCAGGCCCCAACAAGAAGTGGAGACAAGAGACCAATGGAAGGCAGGATGGTCACAAAGGTACCAAAGTAAATGGAAAGAAAAGCCACTACATGGACAATACCCCCAGCAGGTGGAGCAGGCTACCAGCACAGAAATGGCGTACAAGTGGCTATCCTGCACAGGGCTAAAAATAGAAACAGAGGCACTTATCACGGCCGCACAAGACCAAGCATTGTGCACAAAATATCACCAGGCCAAGATATTGAAACAGTCCGACGACAGCAAGTGCCGAATGTGCAGGGAAGCAGATGAGACAGTAAGCCACATCATAGCAGGCTGCCAGAAGTTGGCTGGAACTGAATACCTGAAGAGGCATAACAGCGTGGCAGCAGCTCTACACCTAGGAATCTGTCAGCACTACCGAATACCCCACTTCAGAACGACAACCATGGTTACACAAACCAGAGGCGGTTACGGAAACAGAGCAAGTTAAAGTCCTCTGGGACTTCGAGGTCAGGACTGACAGGATCGTAACGGCAAGGAGACCTGACCTAATAGTTATAGACAAACAGGAAAAGACGGCCAAAATAATAGATGTTGCGGTCCCATTGGACAAGAATGTCAGGGTTAAGGAAGGCGAGAAAGTGCAGAAATACCAAGACCTGAAGTTAGAAATACAAAGACTATGGAACGTCAAAGCGGAGGTAATACCGGTAGTGGTGGGGGCACTCGGAGCGGTCAGCACACAACTAGACGACTACCTCCGAAGAATTCCAGGAGGTCATGATATGAGGAAACTCATAAAGCAAGGGATTCTCGGCAGCGCCCACATACTAAGACGAGTGCTCGACCTCCCAGGGTCCGGGTAGGACCCCGAGGTCTGAGGGACAAAAGAATAAATACCAACCAAGAAAGGTTGTGAGGAAAAGAGGAGATATAATAATAATAATAATAATAATAATAATAATAATAATAATAATAATAATAATAATAATAATAATAATAATAATAATAATAATAATAATAATAATAATAATAATAATAATAATAATAATAATAATAATAATAATAATATATAATAATAATAATAATAATAATAATAATAATAATAATAATAATAATAATAATAATAATAATAATAATAATAATCAGCAATAATAATCAGCAATAATAATAATAATAATAATAATAATAATAATAATAATAATAATAATAATAATAATAATAATAATAATAATAATAATAATAATAATAATAATAATAATAATAATAATAATAATAATAATAATAATAATAATAATAATAATAATAATAATAATAATAATAATAATAATAATATTTTTTTGTCTCCTTTTTATTGTTGTCTATTGTATGTTTCAAAACTAAGACATTTTACTTACAAAAGTGATGTTATATACAAAATGGTCAACAAAATATTCTGATAACCTGATTCATACTGCAAGAGATTCGAAAATAATGCTAGAGTATTTGAATTCTATAACCCTTAATCGGCAAATAAACTTGGACAAGAGGCAAAAGCCATTCTAATATCATCAATATTTACAATCTTCTTATTTCTTACTTTCTTATTTTGTTCCACTTTAACAATGAATTTGAACTTATAGAAAAAATCATTAACATCAGGCTTACTTTTTATCATTTTGCAGTTAAAGATATACTGTTTCATATAAAGCGCTAAGAAATTAAAAGGATGCCTGGCCTTCTCAAAACTAAAAAAGAAACTTTGCTTGGAGAAAACAGGACGATGATTAAATAACTTGGTTTCTACTCCCTCAATGAACTGGAAGACATAACTACAATCCCAGAACAAATGGTTTAATGTTTCGTCGTTTGTCTCACAGAAGGCTACAATATGGGGAGTCAGCCTTCCCCATTAAGCCATAGCAATCTTATTGGTTGGGAGGATCCTGTGAATAAATCTAAATTGAAAATATTGTAATCTAGCTTCTGAGACAGAAACCCAAGGAGTGCAATAAATACGGGGCCAATCCTGGTCCGTTAAGTCATCAAAGAGGACCTCCCATTTTCGGACGGCTGTAGGGTTTTCAGAAATAATTTTTAGATATTTGTTGTAAACAAATTGAGAAGACTTGCGGCGAATTCAAATAGTTATCAAATAAAGCTTCATTAATATTCTGGATTTCGCCGTCACTAGAAAATCGAATCACGCCAATTAACAGTAATGCTGTGTATTAAGCCATAATATAAAGTAAAAGGTAAACTCGTCACATTAAATTTACGTTTAAATCTTTCAAAAGATAGAGGATTTCCCTGTATATCAAAAAGATCATTAACATACCTTATATTCTTATCAAATAGAAATTTATAAAACATAACTTCACCATTCATCCTAATGTTAGAATTGTTCCATAATATTTGAGAGCCGTAGTTATCCTTAGGCGATACATATGAAATATTACACCATGACTGTGCAATTTCTCTAACGAAAGTGTTCCGAATATTTTTCACGTCATTCGGCTTACAATTGCATTTAAAAAGGAAGTCGTACCCGACTTTTTTAAACTAATCATGAAAAAAAAGTTTTCCATGGTCCATTCAAATCAGTGCAATAACGCTGAATCCATGTACATTTAAGACTATTTATAAAACTAGAGATATGTGTAACCTTTAAGCCACAACGAACTAACTGGGTTGATAATCGCAGAGCGTTTAACCTTATCTGGATTTCCACCCCAAATAAAATTGAAGATAGTACAATCGAGCTCACTTAATAAAAGTCTTTGGGGGTTTAGGCAAAACAAGGAAGAGGTATACTAATTGCGAGAGCCCAAAAGTTTTAACTATAATGTTAGACCAATAGGAGTTAAGTCCCTACTTGCCCAAACACGCAGGTATTTTTAAGTCGAGAAAGTTTGGGCTGATAATTTAGTCGAAACAAATCATCCCCATTATGAGTAAACGCAATACCTAACATAGTAAACAGGACCCAAAGTAACATCAATATTGAATTCAGTTAAAAATAGTGGCCTATTGCTCACAAGAGAACCTAATGGAAACAAATGGGATTTTGAAAAGTTAATTTTTAACCCAGATGACCGATTAAAAGTATCAAGAACAGATAGCAACTCACTTAACGTTTCTTTACTTCCATCAAGTATAAATGAAGTGTCATCGGCATACTGAAGAACACGGGTTTCCGAACCGTTGATTGAAATACCTTTAATACAAGTAGACTGGTTAATCTTTAGTGCAAGCGTCTCTACACAAAGAATAAAAAGGTATGGGCTCAAAGGGCAGCCCTGTCTAACTCCTCTCTGAATTTTAAAAAAGCCCGATGAATAGCCATTGTTGCAAACACACGCCTGAGCATTGTTATATAATGTGTAAACCCATTGTTTAAAGCTGTTTCCAAAATTGAAAAAATTTAGTACGGCCTGAATAAAATTCCATTCCAGTTTATCAAAAGCTTTTTCAAAAGATCGGCCGATCTTGAAAATAAGATGCTGGCGGGCTACCCTTTACACCCGTTACATTTTCATAGATATATTGATGATATTTTTTTCATTTGGCCTCATGGCTTACCTAGCCTGCATTCTTTTGTATCGTTTTGTAATGCTTTTCACCCTTCTATTAAGTTTACATTTGATTTTTCTGACAAGGAAATCCCTTTTCTTGACGTACTGGTTAAGTTACATAGCGGTTCCATAGCAACTACCCTTTACTGTAAACCAACTGACACCCATGGCTACCTGAATTTTAACAGTTCCCATCATATCAGTTTGAAACGATCTATTGTATTTTCTCAATGCATCAGAATCAAGCGTATCTGCTCTACCAAGTCTGAATACGACAAACACGTCCGCAACCTTGTGGAATTTTTTCTTAATAATGACTACCCCCTACCCGTTATCAAAGAGGGAATTAGTAAAGCTTCCGTTTACCGCAGGGATAAATTGTTATGTTACAAACCTAAAGTCGAAAATTCACGTATCCCACTTGTCTTTGACTATTCCCCTAAAACTGAGGGCCTACATAAATGTATACGTTCAGATTTCAGTATTCTTCGGACAGACAAGTCCATTTCCGAACTTTTTGATGATCCCCCTTTAACTGCGAGACGGCAACCCCCCAACCTCAAATCTCTCCTTACATCCTCCAGGCCTTCTTACTGTTGGGAACATAGGCAATAAAAAGTGTGGCAAGCCTAGGTGTCAAGTGTGCTCGGTTCATTATCACGCGACGAAACATTTACTCCTCCCGGCACTGTTTGCAACATCCGTCCCCCTCCCCTGGATTGTGACACGCCTAATGTAGTATACTTTTATTATGCTTGCAATTTGTGTGACAAAGGCAACTATGTCGGTCAGACCGGCACCAAATTTAGGCTGAGGTTTAATAACCACAAGAAAACTGTAGCAGGATAAATCAATAAGCTATCCTGTATCAAAACATTTCAGTAGTGAACGCTAACCACTCTTTATCTAATTTAAGATGTATTCTGCTCGGTTCTAATTACCCGTACTGTCACTCAAAGACTCAAATCCGAAAGCAAGTGGGTAATAAAACTGTCCACACACACCGTGAGCCTAAACAAGGACCTGGGCATCCTAAGCGATTTCCCCTCTGTGATTTAATCACCCTCGTCAAGGGGTTTAACCTCATTGCTGTGTCTGTTATTTGTAAATTAAACTTCACTTCACATTTTGCGCTGAAGAAGGACACAGGAGTGTCCGAAATATACGCTATTCTGTTACCAGTATCTGTGCTCTCGTATTGTCATCTTTGTGGTGTGTTCTACTTATTATTATTATTTTTATGTTTCATGGAGCATACGTGGATTTTCTCTTATTATATATATATATATATATATATATATATATATATATATAAATATATATAGTATATATATATATATATATATATATATATATATATATATATTATGTATATATGTTATATATATTATATATATATATATATATATATATATATATATATATATATATATATATATATATATATATATATATATTTCTCTAATTCGGCACTTAGGGGGAAAGTTGTTGTTGAAAAGTCGACCTTAAAGGGAAAAAAATTTTCGGGTGATATAAGTTTCGCCTTAACGTTTCCATACACTTTTTCTATAGGAATACGTAAATTTACAAAGGCGCCCTCTTATATTTACAAACTAGATGCCATTACTTCAAGTTGTCAAATTTACGGACACCTAGCTGTTAAACACGAACGGATGGCTGACCATTGAAATAACGTTAGTTATATGTTTAGACGTTAGGGCGAATTTATTTCTTATGTATTTTATTATCATTTTTTCGCCCTATGCACAAGCAGATATAACAATTTCCCCTTAAGGTGGGAATTAGCGTTATATATATATATATATATATATATATATATATATATATATATATATATATATATATATATATATATATATATATATATATATATATATATATATATATCGGGGACTATATATCCCCGACTTTCCAGTTGTAAGTTTCCGCATTTCCCCTAACCTTAGGAAGAAACTTGTACGTGCCAAACTTAAAACCCGGGTTAGTAAAACTTTAGACTTTAACCAAGCCTGTAAACCCTGTGGCGACAGACGTTGTTCCTTGTGTGATCTATTGGTAAGCAAAGTTTCCATTCGTAGTAAAGAGAATGGCAAATTATTTCGTTTAAAACCCAGGGGAGGGACTTGCAGGTCGTCTTTTTGTATTTATTGCATTTTCTGCCCGACCTGCAATTTACAATATGTGGGCTCAACGGTTAAACTTCGTTTTCGCCTTAGTCAACACAAGTCTTCACTACGGCTGTATTCAAACTCAGGAAGACAGCGTAATGATTGCTGGCGATTGTACGAACACCTTGGTTTTCATTCCCCCAATAAATTTTCGTTTACTATTTTAGAGGTCCTTTCAAGCGAGACCGACCTTCGCAATGCTGAAACACGATGGATTTGGAAGCTGGATACTGTTTACCCTAAGGGGCTTAACATCGATGATGGTTTCCGCGTTCAGGCCCGCAAGTCCCGTGTACGCACTAAATAGGCCTTTGTAATTTTTCGCTGATCCATTTAATCCCTTGGCCTTTTCCTTTTCTTCCTCCTTGGCTTGAGGCTTTTCGCTTTATTTTTGTAATCTTCGTGTTCGTTAGGCCTACTTCACGTAGTTGTTTAGTTTGCTTTTTTATTTTCATTGTAACTCGATGAAGGGCCCGTTGTGGTCCGAAAATTTGGATATGTTTCGCCAAGTGTGTGTTATATTTGTTATTTATTGTTGGTGTGATGCTCTTTTCAATGAAGTATATATATATATATATATATATATATATATATATATATGTGTGTGTGTGTGTGTGTGTGTATGTATTGCATAAAATTTGTGAAAACTAGGAAAGCATAGTGATGGCTCCGAAAGCTCCATCAACGAAGTTGTTAATGTACTCAATCGGTTCTCAAAAGTGTCTGGCCTAACGGTTAATTTAGATAAATCTTACCTTTTCCCACTTGGTCCCCTCTTCTCCAACCCCGCTGAATTTTTTCACAATGTTCAATTTAGGATCAGTAACGGACCCATCACGTATTTAGGAATTTCCTTTACGCATCACCATGATGATTTTTTTGAATTAAATTATTTGCCGAAACTCTCTCGAATTAAAAATCTCTTGAGTCTCTGGTCTTCCAGAGACCTCACTCCGATAGGTAAAGTTCTAATTATCAAAACCTTTGCAATATCTCAACTGGTTTATTTATTGACTGTTTTACCTGACCCTCCCAAACCTTTCTTTCGAGAATTACACTCCTCTTTTTCTACAAGTTTATATGGTCAAATAAGCCAGACAAAATCAAACGCTCGGTCTTATTGAACCAAAAGTGCAATGGTGGCCTTAACATGATCGACATGGAGTTATTCTCAAAGAGTTTAAAATGTAAATGGGTGAAACTTTACTTAGACGAAAGCTTGGGAGGATGGAAAGTATTTTTGACACGGCCCTTGAACACTCTGGAGGTAAATTTCTCTTCGATTGTAATTATAAGAATATTGATGTTAACATTTCAAACGAATTCATTTATGAAGTCTGCAGTGCATGGTCTTTATTTAACTTTCGACCTCCAAATCACTATGGTAGTCAATATGTTGTAAATAATCTTTTATAAAGATTGATAAGAGTATTGTTAATTCAAAGGTCTTGATGGTAAAACACGCTTATGTTGTGAAAGATTTCTTTGATGAAAATGGCAATACCTTAACCTATGATGCATTCATTACGAAGTTCGATATTACGCATAATTTTCCGTTTACTTTGTTCTATGGAATTTTAGCGGCAATTCCCAGAGAGTGGAAAGCCCATATTGAACACCTTGAAAACCCTTCTGAAAATGTTTTGCGTCTCATCAGTTTTACTACTAATGGACGCCCTACTAAGTTTGTTTACAACCACTTTGTGAATTTAAAAGTTTCAACCCCTCGTGCTGTTTTCAAGTGGAAAGAAATTAGTAACTTAATGGTAACTGCATAGAGTGTTCTTGCTACCATATGCTGCTGTTCGTGATACTAAAGTCCAGTACTTTCACTTACGCTTTATCCATAGAATTATCGGTACTAATTTTTTCTTACATAAAATAAAAGTAAAAGACTCACCATTGTGTACATTTTGTAATTCAGAAAACGAAACCCTCGAACACTTATTTTGGTCTTGTCGAGTAAGTCAGCTGTTCTGGCGAAGTATTTCTGTACTTTGCCTTAAGCAAGACTTCAGTATTACTTTAGATCATGTGAATTTTGGATTATTAGAGGACATTAAATGTCCCTTAAACTTTTTTATATCGAATGCAAAATATTTTCTTTTTAACTGTAAATTAAATAACAAACTTCCAGAGGCACATACCTTCTACTGTAAGTTTAGATTCTTGTTAGACGTAGAATACTATATTTTGCGTAAGCAGAACAATGATCTGCGAACTTTACGTTTTCAAAAATTTTTTAAAACGACTGGCTGATTTTCCCAAACCCCTGGTTGTATTACTTCATGGTTAATCCTTTCTTTATATATTATAAAGCTCTCATCTGCAATAATTGCATGCTCACAATCACCTAATTTTGTTATGGCTTAATTGACACTGTCACATCTAATAGCCAGCGGAAAATGCAATTGTATTACATTAGATACATTTAAGGATGACCTTAATATCAAGACTATGTATTATATATTTTTGCAATTAATGAAACTGTAATCAATTGAAACCTCAGTAATTATTGAGACTTCATCTTGCAAATATTGTATATAATATGTATAAAAATTCCAGAATATTGAATGAATCCATGGAATGAAAAAAAAAGAAGATATAATAAACTGAGATGGAAAAGGAAAAAAAAAAAAAGGAAAGCATAGTTTCGCGTTCTTTAAATGTTTTCCCGGAATCTAAAGTGAAAAATTGCAAAGCGCTCGAAATTTTTAGTAGGTTTCACAAAAAACATTGATAATCATTAAGAATAAAAAGAAGAGAGAAAATCTCTAGGGGTTGACAGGTTGTAGACCATATGGGAGATAATATACACTGTATCGAAACCATTCCGACTTCCCGATAAAAAACCGGTAGCCAAAAATTGCTCCGTGAGTCCCTCACCATCTGAACGTCCCGCATAACACACACGAGAGAATAGTAACTAAGCGTTGAGATATGCGATGAATTTTACGACCTCTACATAAACTACTTCTCTACATGTAACTTGGAAAGGTGGAAGAGACTTGCGCTATTTAGCTTTGTAGAATGGAACTATTGAAGAAACTAGGGTCGCTCTATAGCGCGCGTAGCGCGCCTAAAATTTTGGGTTCTTATTAGAAAAATTGTTCTCATGAGAGCAAAAAACGGGTAAAACGAAACTGTAAACCATCTCCCTTTGGGGGGGGGGGGCAAAATGGCATTTGGCCCCCCGTCAAAACACATTGGGAGGCCATGGCCCCTCTGGCCCCCCGGTTCCTACGCCACTGTCAGTGACAGGTTGTAGACCATATTGGAGATAATATACATTGTATCGAAACCATCCCGACTACCCGATGAAATACCGGTGGCCACACATTGCTCCGTTTTGGAATGGCAGTGCCCCTGTAAGGGATGAGAATTGTGATATCTCGAGAACCAAATAAGCTATGAAGATGGGGTTTTTTGCATTGTGTTCAGAATGTTATATACTTTCTGATTATGTTCCTGAAATGGTCATTTTTGTCATCTCCTTTAAGTATTAGACGAATAGCGAGTCCCTTCTGAAGAATAAAGAGGGGATAAATCTTAGAGCAATAGGAATGACCATAGGGATGGTTCCTAAGTAAGGGGGCTGCACGGTACCGAAGCCAACCACAGCCTGACTGAGGTGAAGACTGAGGTCACAACATTCAGCATTCCAAAAAAAACCCCAGAACTGCACGAAACTCGACTCTACAACACAACTGACTCGAATGTGGCAAGTACCACGCGTGGATCCCCAGTATGAGAGAATATTCGGCACCTCAAATGCCCCAGATTGTCGGAAAATGTAGTGCATTCTAATTAAGCCAATAAAAATAATTGGTCACTGCAGTTTTGCTAGTGACATTTTTTAACCTATGCAGTCCAGTTGTCTTCACCATGCTACCCCGAGAAAATCTGGCAGCCCAAAATCCCAAGACTGCCAGTGGAAATGTTGCCCGCTCGGCGGACGTGTATTACTCTTGCACCTATAGTGTCTGCACTCGTAGTACCAGAGGATGTACGTCAAAAGAGGAGTATATATTCGACACCTGCTATGAAGGTAAGTGGAAATGGCATTTTTAATTTCTGAAACACAAACTTGTAACTGCAATTGTGCGTCTACTTAGACTCTGCAGAGTGGGTTCAGAGACATTTATTTACTCCCTCTGTAGTAAGA
>JAIZAY010001219.1:0-18819 GCA_029531755.1 Holothuria leucospilota | reverse complement strand
AAATTTCTTAATTTTCTTACATTTGAAAGACAAAGACAGTCAATCAGGGGTCGTTTATGCTACCCGAGGGTCCTCCATAATGTGTGGTTCTTTACAACCATGTTTATTTTATTTTATTTTTTTTTTGATACGTAATTCCTAAATTTATACAGAATAGCTACTTAACTTGTATTTAATAAGTCATAGATATGTTCTCAACCATTATTAAAGAAACTTTAAATAATATGGTAATGCTTTCGGTTTCCTTTAAACTCTTATCTACGTTTATGGTTAAATAACCAAAATAAATAGTCATTTGTTAGTATACGGCAACATGAAAAGGTGGTGACTCGCACTTGCTTTTATTTCGTTCTTAACAAAAGAAGCATAATGTTTTTATTTTGTTGAATTTTAATGTGGCAGTTACGTAATACAACTTGAGTCATTGGAGGCGGATATATAGGGATTGCTCTCCTCCCAATTGTTTCCAGACCTTTCAAAAATTACACAATATCTATACAAATGAAAGAAAGGAAGCGAGACTAGAGAAATTTCGAGGGAAGTTTTAATATTATGGTATAATTTGCAAAGTAAAATGATGAAGTAAAACATTCATCAAAACTATAAAAGTGCAAGAAAGATTTTCCTCGGGGAGGTTTGCGTACACCAAAAATGAGAACTAACTAGTCCAGCGCGGAGCTCAATCATTGGAAGGCAATGGTTAAATGTTTTATTAGATACCTCAATAAAAAATGTCAAAGCATGGGCGTTGGCTTCCACATCACTTGTGTGATTTGAAGTCATGAAATTAGGGTCACTAACAGTACTCAGTGTACGTCATAACGAGCACCATGGTCATACACAATTCGGAAACCTACCCGTGAATAGCAAATTACAATTTGGAGTGCATAGAGATGTGTATTTTCTCAGACCATAGACAAAAATGAATGACAGAAAGAAAGAAAGATAGAAAGGAAAACAGGAAGAAGAAGGAAAGGGTGCTAGAAAGTATTTTCAAAATGAAGAAGGACAACAGACTATAATTAAATGTCTTTAAAACGCCGTTTTTCGTTGCGTTTCGCTTCCACCTGTTTTAAGTATCTCTTTGTGACTACTTTCAAGAGAAAATCCTGTATGCTCAATTATCATGGTAACCACCTACAAACCACATCCCTTCATCGTAAAAATTGTTTTTTTTTTCTAAGCAAAACTATTATTAATATGGTTAAAATATCATTTTTGTGATCTGTTTATTGCAAATCCGATGAGTCTTAAGAACGCTAAATGCTACATTCTAATGGTATAGTTGAGTATTTTTGAAGTTAACCAGGGGAGTACAAGGGGAAGGCAACTACCCCTCCCAGGAGAGGGAGCTCTAGCCATCCCCGTTTTGTCTGAAGCTTAAAATAGTTTTTTTTTTTATATTTCTTTCAATCGATACAACAAAGACACAAGTTAAAACCATACCCAACAGTTTTTGAGGTCTTTTTCTTTTCTTGCCCTTTGACACACAGTGAGTACGGTGAAGAGTGATTACCGCCCAGTGGTGTATGTAGGATTTAAGAGTTGGGGGTCCAACTTATGATCCCCCGACTGATACGAGGGAACGAACTCAGAAGTGCACCAAAGTCAATTAATATAAGCAATGAATAAACATGTTCCTTATTCATCTTAAAAAGTGATTTGCAGGGAAGAAATTTTCATTTTTAAATGAAAAATTTATAAAACATTAAATTTAAACCCAAATGTTACCCCAGGAACCGGGATGTGCTGATAAAAGTTACTGAGATAAAATTATTTGCCCTAAAACCTTGTTTTGTTCCATAACTGAACCTTTACAGGTGAATGTTTATCCTGGCCGTATTATTTTGCAGACTTCCGGCTTAAAATAGTAGTTTGAAACGGAAAAAGTTAATTTTCGATCAAATGGAAACCATCAAATTCAACAACGGAAGTTGTGGTTTAGTTTGTTGATTGTTGGGGGAACCTGAAGACACGGTGGCTCACCGTCACTGCAGTCTTCGTTTGAGACAGTTCGCGTCCCACAGAAATTCTAGAAAGGTACACAATTCTTTGTCCTCTCCGTTAAAATATAGGACATGTGTACAAATAACATTAGTTTAGCTCCGCTGCACTCAGTGAACCACACGTCTATGTTTGCTTTTCGTCACATTGATAAACTATTTGTTTTTGTGTTCTTTGCAAAATAATCGGGTGGCCATATCCAGCTCAGACTTCCCTGTGGTTATATCGTTAATCCCACTTACGTACATTTTATTAAACGTTGCGGCTATTTGCCCGACAGTCGGGCAAATTGGAAGTTTAGTTTTCTTATTTTCCCGACAGCAAGCGACCAATCATATCACCCCAACCAGCTTGTGAAATGTTAGTTGGCGCGGTGCGGTGTGCGTGTGTAGGCCTACCACAGAACAATATATAATTCTGTGGTGTGTACGTACGTACAGTATGTGAGGTTACTACTTACAGATCAGCACACTCAGTGGACTTCCATAGCTTCGATGACTTGTCAGAGTACAGTACTCAGGAGAAAATTCCAGACAATTCCCATTGAGTCCCATCGGATTATTTTAAAAACTAGCAGAAGAAACGTTTTCTGTGTTCTAGCATAGTTGTTTGTAGAATAGTAGAAACAGCAAACAAAGGCAAATACTGAAAGGAAGGAAACAATAAATGCACTCTGAAGGAGTTTTGCGCTCAATAGTTGTCTGCATGTTGCAAATTTAACAAAATGCTGAAGTCGACTCGGAATAGGCTTCAAACTGTTATTTGGTGGCACCATTTTTCTTCTGGCGAACTTCTCATTTTCAAAAAAAAAAAAAAAAAATTGCGCACGCCACTGCTCCCTAGGCTCGCCGGTAGGACAAATAAGGCCCATTAGTTTCCCGACATACAATTCAAATATTTTCTGAGGCTACAGACTTAGAATAGCCCCGTCACTTTCGTCCACAGTCGGGAAATAAGGATGTCCAATAATTTTCCCGACTGTCGGGAAAATAAAGTTAACCTTATTTTCCCGACACACTATTCAAGTATTTTTAGAGGCTACAAATTTAGGATAGCGCCATCACTTTGGCCAATCGTCGGGAAAATAAGGAAGGAAAGTCGTGTTATTTTCCCGACTGTCGGGTAAATAGCTTCCACCTTTATTAAATGTCTCGTTACGCCAAACTCTTGTATTATTATCAAAAAGTTAATACCTGCACGGAGAGACCCCGCGAACTTTCAATTAGGCCTGCTTGTACTTCAAAATACATTTAATAGCGAGGAGACAATCAAAGATCAGGTAACTTTACACGGGCCACTAACTTTATTACAATAACAATATTATTCACTTCTAGTAATTCTGTTATAAGTGGGGAGCATAGAACGATACGTTATTGAGTAGGCCGTAGGTCTTTGCCCCTTACAACTTTGAGGGTAAAGTGTTTTATTATTACAAAATGCTGCTGAACTTGAAAAAACGTGGATCTGTTAAAATCTGCACCAATTTTACACGGAGCAGGATGCAAAAGAGCTAAAGAGAAAGACGGTTGTTACAGCAGGATGGATGTTTTATTAAACACACACTTACAAACACACACACAAATATCCGTGTACATCTTTTTACATATAAAAATAAATCTATGTACTCCAGTTCCTGTCATCAGTTGTCCACGGATAAAAAAGGTTATGTCTTTGGCTATTGACAACGTTAGTGCAATGAGTAAAGTTCTACTATACAACTACAATTCAACTTCCAATGCATTAAAAGTCGTACTAGTAGACATCTTCAGAAACGATTGAAACGATGCGGTTTTCTGCCTGACCTTAACAACCTTTCTCCGGAAGCATTGCAGAAATGACATCCCCAGATTACACCGGGTATTAGGATATAAAGTTTTGACTGAAATTTTAGGAAGTTCGTTTGACTTCAACAGGAAATATATAGGAGTCTCTTTGCTTATGTAACTGTTCAGTTGACTTATGACAACTGTTAACTTATAAAGTGACAAATGAGTTTCCTTTGCTTCCGGTTGTAATATTTGGAACCATGTATATAGAATGTTAATGACATTATTAGGCGTACAAGGGTAGTGTGTGAATGTCTGTAGACGTTCATCAGTGCTGCGTTTAGGCCTAGGTCTATGACCTGCCTGCTTGTAATAGCACTTGTTACCGACATAAAGATCATTGCTATTGGTTTAAAGTAGTGTTTAAGCGGGTATTTCGTGATGTTGTTAGTGTAAGAACGCCTTGCAGCTGAATTTCAATTAGGGTTCCCTAGCAGTGGCGTAGCAACGGGTGGCACGGGGGCACGTGCCCCCACCCCCACCCCACCCCACCCCCACGACAAAGCCGTGCCACCCCAGATGCCCCCTGTGGAAAATGTTGGAATTACAGTTTTATATATTAGTCCTATAGAGATCAGAAAATTCAGAAATTGTGCCACACCAGGAAAGGTTCGTGACCCACAGTGCCTCCTGCTCAAAAAATCCTGGCTACGCCACTGTGCGCTAGAAGATGGTGCCATGCCCTTGTTCCTAACCATAGCATTCATTTTTACTCGTATCTCAGTCCATCTAGTATTTTGTACCGTAACTTTGTAAATGTGCTGTACAAGATGTAGGCTACCTGTAGAAAGAAGAACAGGACACATCATCGTGCCAGTACTGTGCCAGTCTATGTGAACGACTGCGCTTTGTTTCGACGTCTATACTTTCTGACAAGTCTACACGAAAGTCAGTGTAAGGATAAGGGGTGGGATGAAGTTAGGGTTAGGTTAGAGTGAGAATATTAGGGTTACCTGCCTTGTGTCAGACTGAACGAGAAGTCGGAACATAGAGATCTAACCTTCTATTTGTATACGTCTTAACTAAACTATAGTAGCCTACGAAAAATACTTTTCTCTTTTCTCACATTAGCAGATACACTAAGTAGGGTAACATATGGTCGTGGTGGAAATGATCATAGCCTATGTTAAATGTAGGCCTATGATCTTTGTTTTTTTTTTTTTTTTTTGTTTTTTCATTTTATATATTTTGGTACAGTAGAGAGAACTCCGTCAGGCATGGGAACGGCACGTGGGCCTGTTGTACGTTTACAGGGTGATTGATGGTCATGTCATGTACCATGGGCGGCTCTTTTTGGGGGGATCGAGTCCGTATTTAGAAAGGTACAGACGACACCCACCCCTCCACAATATCAATGGTCCACCCGGATAGTACAGTAGGAGTATGGTTATTATTACGGCATTTCAATGATGTAGTTTTCAAAACTTCAAAACCCTATCAGGCGGTCAGTATATTGAGCTGATTACAGCTCAATTGGAATTTCTGATATCTTATTCTAACACATTTTTCCGACTAAGCCCATGTCAATTTTGTATATATTTTCCAATTAGATCAAGTGAGAATAATACCAAAGGCTATTTCCTCACGTAAAATCGAATCAAAACTGTCCTTGTCACGGAATATTTTTGTATGTATGAATGTGATGGATCTACAATATTGTAATCATTTTCTATCATAGATGTTTCTCAAACTATCATAATTTCCGCAATTTTTTCTCAGACTATCCAAATTGTCTCGCGCTCCACCCGCTTCAAACCTTACCTCAGTGTCAAGTTTTTCTTATTATCAATATCTTCTGACAGCAGCTTTCGGAAAAGCACACCAGCAAAAGTTGGAAGCTGTTTACGAATTACCAGGTAAAAAAAACCCGGCTGTTTGAGTGGCGTGTTGGTTTGTTGGGCAATTGATGGTGTCTCGATGAAGATTCTGAATGCAAGTTTTGTCATAGAAATCTTATTTAATGAAAAATTTCGGCGTACTTCACGCGCATGAGTCACGATTTGCACTCCATCTCAAGATCGTTATTTAGGTAAACCAGGCGCGGTTCTACGGGGGCTAGGGGGGTTTAGCTCCCCAAATTTCCCAGCCCCCAAAAAATTGCGCAAAATTTTATATAGACTAATATTGGTGAAGACATAGATATGCTCAGAAAATATTCCAAATGGCTATTTATCAGGCCTGTAGACAGTAAGTTCTGTAATGATTCTTTCTATACCTTTAAAAAAAAAATTCGCGCGCTACGCGCGCCTTCATCTATAGTTCTATCTAGTAGTAGTATCGGCCGTTTCAAACACTGGATTTATTCAACGTTTCCACAAATATTGTTCTTCCATTGTTTTTCCTAACCTTTAGAAGATCGTTTCTTCAGCCTCGCCATCATGGCAAACATTTTTTGTAAGAAAAAAGATTTTTAAGTTTCGTAGGGGAGCCTTAATGGGTAAGATAGGGAATGTAATACCCCAGGGGCGTAGCTAGGATGAAACTTTTAGGGGGTCTAGGTATCAAATGGGGGGGGTGGGGTCACGGCATCGATCGCCTTCCTTACTTCTTACACATTTTATTAGGACACGCACAATTTTGGGGGTCCTAGCATACATCTGCCCTCCCCCCCCCACCCCGTAGCTACGCGCCTGTAATCTCCGACGACGACCATGCAGTCGCTCCAACAAATTTCATGGTTTCGCTCTTAAGTAGGGCAGATTCTTCGACAATAAAAACCCAAACTTTTTCAACTTTTCTTAATGAAAACAAAAATGTGAAATCTTTGCATATAACCCCGAATTTTTCGACGCGCTTCTCGCGCCTTATATTTCCAGTTAGGCAACTCATTGCATCTGTCGGCGCTTAGACAAGCTGGCCCCCCATGTCGGCAAATCAAAACACCACCCTTGGCTAAGCCTGCATGCAGATTTTGCATATTAGCATTGAAGTAAACCCCTAAATTTCGGCGCGCTTTACGCGCAATCCGCACACCCCACATTGTATCACTTACGAACATTATATAAGCACAAATCTACCAGTGAACTTTTCTTCTACCCTGAACTAAGTGAACGTTCTGAAACGCGCTTGTTACTCCTTCACCCCTTTTCCTATACTTTTCAGGGAGGTCTAATATCACCTTCCTGCACCTACACTCTCCCTCCCACCCATTCCCCATTGCTAGAACCTGTTCACATCTTGAGTTTCGTTCAAAACTAGTAAAAATATACACGATTGATGCAAAGTGCTTGGCGTCATACTCTACATCATTATTTGTATGTCAGGTAATAAGCATTTTTTCATTGCCCCTATTTTATGTAATTGATCCAGAGCCTCCAGGAGGCCCTTGACAGGTATCTGCCAGCCTTAGATGCCCTTTACAATGCACAGTGAAGGAAAGAAAAATTTTCGTAACAGTCCAAGACCTTTTTTTCCAAAAGTACCCTGACTCTCTGGCGAAGGGCCAGGGGCGAAAACCAAACAATACTCCCGGAGGAGTTCTGCTCCCTGAAGGAGTAACAACGTCCCCAAGGGACAAACTTTGACTTAACTGGCCCACCCGACAGTGGTCCGATTCTAGACTGGCTGAATAGAATAGTCCAAGAAAGTTTCTGTTGACAGCATGCACGTACTTTTGCGTAAAAGCTTTGCCCGAATAGAAGGCAGTAAAGTAGCCAAAAGGGCTTCAGGAAGTTTGTTGACAACGTATTCTTCCCTTTGATAACACATGTCTCTGCTTTCACCAAACCAAACATAAGAATTCACTCAATTACGGACATTTCCAGCTATATATGATCAGTTCCAAAAATATCCCAAAGATAGCACAATTTTGCATCTAAGCAAGCTTAAATAACAAAAATTTCTCATAGGGGAGGGGGTGTGTGGGACACCCCTCCCCTCAGACCCCTCCCCAGGAAGGCACCTTTATGTAGTGACAAAGGGAGGGGCCCACTGCTGTATATAAACGCAGGGCGCATACAAAATGGTGCAATTTACGCGCCACCATTCAGTCAGTAGCGTAGCCAGAGGGGGCAGGGGAAGAGTGCCCCCCCCCCCGGGCGAAAAATCGAAGAAAAATCGGGACGACGGAAAATGAGGAAAAGAAAGGAAGGAAGAAGAGGGAAGGAAAGGGGAAGGAGGGAGAGAAAAAAAAACGAAAAAAGGAGAAAATGGAAGGAAAATAAAAATAGGAATTATTATAGATGGAAGGAAAGGATGGAGAGAAGGAAAAGGGCTTGATAAAGCAAAAAACTGGTTCAAATATCGACGGGACGAGTACTGAAACATGCAGGACTAGGGACCGTCGAAAAGACTGAATTAAGGGAATGAGAAAGTGAAGGGCCCAGAAGGCAGAAACTGGCACGAGGGATGAAGCCAGGCAGATTGCGCACGGGAAGGAGGAAGGATAAGGGAACTAGGAAAGGGAATAGAGAGCGTTAGACGACTAGGGAGTCCCCGAGAGCAGACTATGGCGCAGAACAGAGCAGAGTTAGAGGGAGAGAAAGACGAGGACGTAAAGAAAGGCTGTCAGTGTGGGAGTTGGAGGGATGACAGCTACCGTTCTGATTTTATCTTTTTATCCCTCACTGTACCGGTGCAGATTTTCTTTTAAAGTCACACAATGAAGGGAAAAGAGCCAGTTGCCAGTGCGTTGCCACGAATTGGGGTTTGGTATCAGAACCCTAATGAGTGGGTCAAGAAAAGTTGCCAAGTAAAGAGAAACTAAATGTGAATTTGAATATAATAGATAACGTTTGCAATGTAAAGTGAAGCATGTCAAGGAAATTCATACTAACTGGTCTTTTCGGCGCGCTTCGCTCTAATAAATCATAATTGCATAGGTTGTGCTTAGTCAGTTTTACAGGATAGTTTGAGCAGAATTTACTCAAAGCCTTATGCGTCCCTCATTTACCATCATCCATCCTCTCAAGTGCAGATCCAGAGGGTATGGATCCAATCTCCTCTAGGCAGAAAATAGGAACAAATTTTGAAAAATAAAGGAAACAAAAAAGCAAAAAAGATCGGGAAAGAAAAGAGACGAGAATAAATTAGAAAGAACTTTAGACAATGATGAAAAACAATGCCTTGCAGGGCGTGCTTGTTTCATTTTTGCTCTCTGTGAAAATCTTAAATGGATTAATCCTTACAAAGACCCGTGTAGTTCCCGGCATAATCCATCCGCTCCCATCTACACTCACCTTATCACCGTGACCATCATAATGACCTACCGATAGCCTAGTCCAAGTTAGGTAATTACAAAAAATCAAAGTGTGATTCTATATTGTTTGTAGTGCGCATCCAGTTCCATTTTAAATAGTTAAACATTTCGTTCAGGCTCGTCGGGTCACAGGGTAAGCCCACATAGACACTAAAACATGCGCTAGCTCCACCCATATTTTGCATTCCCAGCTAAGATATAGGCTGAAGTGATAAATCTTACCTCTGTCCACTCAGATTTTAATTTTCTCTCAGGGGACTCCCTGGTATGGCTGACTGTGGCAGCAATCCTCCTAAAATCTTAAAACCAAAAAATATTTGATTATTTTAAGTGCATCTTACAACACCTAAGAAATGTCATTTCCTGTAATCTGGGAAGGCATATTGGCCAAAATATTACCCTGTACGCTTCGCGCCAACTGGTGGCGGCGCTCCGCTTGGATAATGTCTCAAAGGTCCCTATGGATCCCTCTGGAAAAAATCCTCAATCTAACGTCCAGTTTACCACTGACAAGGCACTCCAGCGTCATCAAATCGGTCATCATTTCTTCCGAGGTTTTGAAAAATAGTTAAATTGTGATCAACGTGACTTTATCAGTTCGCATACAATGTCTGACATTTTATTATTTTTCTTCGTCGCAGACTACACTAGGAGCTGTATTCGAACCTGAAAACCAATTGGAAACACAAGACCCAGTACTATTAATTCACATATCAGTGGCCGAATGACCCAGTAAACCTAGGTTGAAGCTAGCGCTTGAAATTATCACGTAATACATACTTGACAATTACTGAGAAATATTGCAATATACTTTATAAACAATACATCACGTTTGATTAAGTACAAATTTAGAAATATTTTTATTTAAACCATCTCGAATTACATGTTTTTTTAAGATTGAAGACTTGTTTTGCAAACCATTGGGGACCCTTTGCCCCCCCCCGTACCCCTATGGGAGGTCGCTAATGTCTTGTACCAACATGACAGATCTCTAGATCTTTTGATAATCCATGCGGAAAGGCTATAGTTCTAACCAGTGGCTTATTTAGAGGGGGCATTGGGCCATTCCCCCCCCCCCCTCCCTCACCTCTGATGCTGTTTTTTTAGTTCCTAAAAATACGTAATTTTTTTAACACAAATTTTACTTCAAAAGTTAGCATATGTGGCACCAAATTGCATGTAAGGACACCTAATATTTCCCCTTAGACGCCTCCTCCAGGCCGGCGATCACACAACATACTGCATGGTCCCCCGCGAGAGAAATCCTAGCTACGCCACTGGTTCCAACTGTGTAGTTTACTAGTCCTCGTTGACTGAGCATGGAGCTAGCTTCATATTTGAGGGTAAGGCAGACTTTACTGTACACGATATCACAAAAAACTTGATTTTTCAATTCTAATAATACAACTGTACACTTTATAAAAGCTACGTAGCCTACTTACAGTTGTAAAGGATTACTTTGCTTCTTTTCTGGACCTCCTAGCTGTATTACACCATGGTGTTGTGTATCTCCTATGTGCTTTCTATAAGACACCCATTACTGTGTGTTTTGTTTCCCTACCATTGGTAAATACGTTTTATATTCAGACATAGGCATATCTGCTTGTCATGTCCCATATCGATATTTGTATGTAACTTTTTGATGTACCGGTATAACTAAAGGTAATACTGACATCATGGTTCTGGTTGTTGTGAATGTTAAGTTCATTAAGTTCGCAATTGAGAATGCTCGGAAAGGGTTTGGTGGAAGTATAGGCAGCAATCAGACTGGCGTTTTCAATTGTCAACACTCCAGCCAGTGTTGCAAGAAGAGAAAACGCGACTTTCGTTAACACTAAAAGGAGAATCTTCCTGCGTAGCATGTGAACCAACTTACACATTTATCATGAATAAAAGTCAGTGAGTCACACACGTGAATGAATCTTAGGCAAGTTAAAGAGGATGCAGAAGGGATAGACAGAAAAAACTTCAGGAAGAGGGGTTGATGATAAATGTATACTTGGTTACATGAGTATCTACAAAATATGCAGTAGAATATAAGATTACGTTATAAGGAGGAGGGGGAAAGTTGTACTTCAATCATCAGCCAGATATAAATGCTATAGGCTTCACAGCGAGCAAGATTTAATTGTGATATGACCTAAGCTACCTTGAATACCCATTTGTTTTACGGTGAACCCAACCAAGCGCTTAGGAAGCGGACGGGGTGGTTGGGGGCTAAATCCCCAAGTAAAATGATTCTGGTAGAGATATGCTTTCATTTACCTCAATTCGAAGACAAAAACCCTTTATTTGATCCCTCTTTCAAAAATGTCAGAAGTCTGCAGTAATTTCCATTCAAATTTGTTCAAATATTGCATCAACTGCATCTAAGGACACCCCTTTCCTTTATTACCGTCCCTCATGACGGCTGTTCGAAACAACTTTCACCCCCCCCCCCCCCTCCTCCAGCCGAGGACAGCTTCCTACACGTTTATGTAGCCCATCCCATCATATTGCCTTCGTGGGCAAGGTCACGTTCTGGTTTGGGATGGAAGATCATGGCAGACTTCACGTAAATACGAAGGCTTATTTTTTTTATTTAAAAAGGCTTTTGCCCATTAGTTTTATAATGTGTATCATCGTTCATCCTACGATGTTTTGTCTGCACACCCTATCTCACTGATTTTTTCCATAATACCTACGCGAAGAGCTCCTTTTTGTACCGTCGTAACTCGTACATAATTGAATTCGCGTTACTACTCACCTTATTAACAGTGATTTAGAACATTTGAGCTAATGTTAAGGGAGCGCCCTCCCTCGACATTAGCTCAAATATTCTGAATCGCTCCCAGTACCTAGGACTTTATAAAACTTAAAAAAAAACACCTTATAAAAGGACCCATATAATTCATATAGGAAATTGCGATGTGGGAATTTTGTGGGTATCTGGGCATGTGGGAAATGAAAGGGTCTCCCCATATGGGGAATTGGAAGTTTCCACGTGGGAAATCACACGTCCCCATAAATGGTAGCTGCTGTCCATATGGGAATATCTTCCTAGGTGGAATATATTCCCACATAGCTTTCCCACATGGAAATCTTTTCCATTACAGTCATTTTGTGGCAGGATCTGCAAAGGTAATGGAACAGAAGGGGGCATGGACAAGTTACCTTTACCATTGACCCATTGGAACTAAGGATACCCTAGCCTGAAGTTTGCCTTCCACAAGACAGAGATTTAAGTTTTCTTACACCCCAAAACAAACATATAAAATCAGAAAAAAAAAATTAAATTGCACTATTTTGTTTCCCCCATTGCCCTACCCTGAGGTAAGCCGAATGTACAGTCAAAAAGAATCAAATGTACAAACTTTAAAAAATGTCAAAAGCTTAATTGTGCTGGTGATATGTATTGTTTAAATGGCAAGGTGAAATACCACACCGAAAGATGAAGGAATACTTTTTGTATGAACTAATACGAAGAGGCAAGCCTAATATATACCATCAAAAACGTCTAAAATGTTTTCTCACAAACAAAAGCCTCATTTAAAGCACTTGTAGGTAAAGTATATAATTTTCCTTTGAAAAATGCTTTTCTCCCATCCTTGATTTTTTCTGTAATTTATTTTCATCCGGATGTAAGACCGATCTGCATCTGGAAAGGTTGCTATGGCATATTCTGTGGGAAGAATAGGAGTTAAATCAGCTGACCAAAGGATATTCAAACATTGTCAAAATATATGTGATGATGGCAGGTCAAAAGGATTTACTGTATGAAAGTAGTTTGCAGGGTGGTTCTGGGGAGCAACGAAATCATTTTTAACAAATCAGCTTAACAAATTTACACTGTTCACAGAAACCCAGAATACATAAGGTAATATTCCATTATATTTTTACTGATGCAAGTAGTTTCATTCTGTTAACCCAAGTAACTATTATGCTGGATTTTCCTTGCTGTGTCAAAAATATTACCCACCACTTCACTATTTGCCAAAGTCCTATACTTTGCATGCTGCAGAAATACATATATTTTGTGGCAGACAGTTTGTTTAAGCGCTGATAGTCAACCTTTACTTTTGTGGTCATTTGATCGAGCCTCCCTTCTCAAACTTTAAGTTATTAATTGGTTACAACAGGGAGGTGTAAGGAAGGGGAGCCAACGTTCTATAGACTCTTTGAAGCAATGTTCGTTTCCTACAGTTATCTTGCCTTTCTTCTCAAAATTCTTTTCCCAATACCTAGATCAACTAGGATAAGGGATGCATTGTCAAAATGACAATGAGAAGACACACCTCTTACGTTAAACTCGTTAACTTTTCGTTACCAGCCGTAAGGCAAAAACGTGAAATTTTAACCTTTCGTCGTTATTCGTCACACTAAATATCATTTCATTTCACTTGAAGGCCAGCTAAGAATTTCTTGACAGCTTACTTTTTGAACATTTTTCCTAATGATGGGGGGGGGGGGGGGGATTTGCTAAAAACTATGAGAACTGTATAGTCTTGAACAACGTTTCCAGCAGGTGACGTACTTAAGTCGTAGGGGCACAATAAAAGTACATTATTTAAACGTTTGTTGCCAGTCGTTTCACTGAAAATTCTGATTAAATTTTGTTCATTGGCGGAAACAAACCTTCCTTCAAAGCATGTTTAGAAAATGGTGTTTGTCTCGGGATTACTTGGAAAAGAAAGTAGGAGATCATCATTAAAAGCGTTTAGTCAACAGAGACTTAACAATAGGAACAAAGAGACCTGTCATTTAAATGGCAATGCCTGAAAAGAAATCATTTTCAAGTACATATTGTCTGACAAATTTGGTCCTTCCTAACAACTCCCTGGTTACAGTCAAGACATCTTCACTATCATTCATTTTCTTTTCACAATGCAGTCAAAAATCTTTTCAAGTGTTGGCAAAAGATCTGATCAATACCATTTGTGGAGTCGGCCAGTGTAGCATTGTGAGAACGCCATCACTGCTTTCTTAAAACGTTTGAATGACTAGGATTTACTTAAACACAAATCTCATTGGACTGTCAAGAGTATAAATTGACACTCCTGGTCAATCAGGACTATGAGGGCTACTTTGTATGCAGTCCGAGACACAAAACCACATGTAAGAACCCTCTTTTTAAATACAGTATTTGTGATGGATGTACAAAAGGATAATTAGACCCTGTTTTAAATAAAAAAATGTATACACATACAATTGCATTATCAAAGTCTCTTATTTCTGTCTTGTTGTTCTACATACCGAAGACCACAAGACAGCATGTAAGCAGGGTGTTGTTACACCTCCCTGATATATAAGAAAGTGCCTGCAAATGTGAACTGTGAACAACTCATTTGTTGCCTCAATTTTTCTTTCGTGAAGAGTGTGTTTGTTGAATGCTTGTTGAGAGCCCTTCAAACTAGATGTTGCAAGCTCCTCCCTGGTGAAAAGTGACCTCAACAGGTTGCAAATCATCTTCCCCTTTACTTTTGCCTGTGTGGCCCTGCTTATTACTTCTGAAGGTATTGCAAAAGACTTTAAGGGAATGAGAGCAAATGATGGGATAAAACTGACTACAACACTTTCAGATAACATGCAAGGAAAGTGAACCAGAACCAGTGTATACCCTTTGACCACCACACCACTATCTTGCCAATGTTTATTCTAACTTGCAGGTAACTAAATTTTACCAAAACTCATTCGTTGTAATTTAAAACTGAAACGTTTCTGTAACCTTGAAATCTGCCAGCAGTGTTAAAAGTTTTGAAGTTTGGCCCTTAACCTTTATTGGACCATAGAAGTTCCAACGGAGCAACACAGTCACTTTAAAGATGTGATTTGAGCAAAATCACTTCTCAATGGCAAAGGAGAGTAAAAGTCTTATCGACTGTAAATTGAGGTGTACTTTTTATGTAAAGTCATCCCTTGGTGAGGACCACCATTGTATAAAACTAGACCTAGACCTAATCTAATTTTCTAGTGACATTTTCAGTCAGTTTATGTTTGCAATTTTCATGATACCAAGGAATAACATAAATCCAACCAAATGTCAACTTGTAAAAGAAAGTAAACTTACTCCTGCTTGCTTTAAGTTCATTTAGGTTTTAAATGTAGTAGCAAAAGTAACTAGTATACTTAGGGATACAAAGTAGAAACAAATGAAATTCTTCAGAAATTTTTCAGAATGCATAGACGCAGCCCCTCCATCACTCATTAAATATGTTTTCTCAAATCTCTGGTCCAACAATCCAAAAATTCACATAACCTACAATACCCATTCTCATTTCATTTTATCAAGTCCGACTAAACACAACTTTTTCAACTACAGGTCCTCCACGATTATCTTGGGGTCATTTCTCACTCTTAACCTAATTTATTTCCATATGGAAACACTCCTGCTCAATGTTAAGCTACAAATAAATGCAACCCACCTCAAAGATGTCCTCTAGCTGCAATATTCTCAGGTGTAGATGGTGACAAATTCACACTAGGACGTGGCTCAGGCTTTGAAGACGGAGCAGCTGCCAGCGCCTGTGGTGTCACTGGGGTGCAGGGAGTCTTCTCGGGAGCCTTACCTTATGAAGGGACATGGTGTACTCTGACAACTGTGCTACTGTCTCCGGTAGTTCTGGAAAGCAAAAAAAAAAAAAAAAAAAAGTGAAATAACACGCCAGGGATGTTAAGACTGACATTGAACTAAAATAAAAGGGTGGCCATTGTAAACTTAAGGCTGCCAAAACATCTCGAGCAGCTAATAAAACAAAATAATTATCTACTCCCTACTTTATGTTTTCAAAAGGAGGTGGCCTATCAAAAGGAACGATTTTTGAAAAAACATTGGTGGGATAACACATTCTTAAGATTAGCCTGGGTAAGGGTAGGGGTTTTAGAGAAGGGAGTGTTAACAGTTTACAGCGACCTTATCCGAGAATTAATTCACGGATATAATGTGTGTTATCATGTGTGGACGAATGTGTTGATGCATATGTGATCTTACTAAACACATATGGTTTCTTACTAAACGTATATGATTATGTTTAGAACCTAGGATGTAGGCCAAAACTGAGTTTTGCGTACATGAGGGTTTGCAGCTGAACGGAGGAGGGAGCAGGGTCAGCTGAGACATGACATCTTGTCATTAATTGTTCGCACAGATTTGCCGTCCGAGTCGTCATCAATAACAAACCTTATTTACTGTGCGACAATATACATAGTGCATGACCACCAGAAATGAAACGTATATTTATTAACAAAGACTTTTCAACTAGCAGTTGCGATAACATCCCAGCATCGCCATTCAGTAGATTCTGGGTGATAAGATTTACGCCATAAGAAGAAAGGTAAAACAAAAAGTCAAATTAGGTCCCAAGAGGATCTTCGGGACTAACATAAACCTGATTTGCGAAACTAAGGTACCGTTTAGTTTTACCAAGTTTTGGACAAGCTGATATCGCTATAAAGGGTTGTGTAAGGTAAGTATTTCGTATCTTCTTTGAACAGGACGGGCGCGGATCCAGGTGGGGGCGAACCCGGCGCACGCTCCCCCCCCCCCCCCTTTCGATGACCAACGATTTAAATACTCCGAAAAAGAGAGCAAATATATATGGAAAATATGCTTCCCAGATAATGGGAAATCACATCTAAGCGAATCTAGAATTCAAATTATCTTGGGGGAGGACCCCAACCCCCCCCCCTGGCAGTGGCTTTGCGCCTTCGACGCTCGCTCGTCGGCCTTTTGGACGACGGTGTATGCGCCCCCCTTTTTCAAAATCCTGGAGCCGCGCCAGCAGGAGCCTCGCTGTCTTTGCAATTTCTTTTTTTTTTTGCTTTCACACTATATACCGTGGCCCTGAAGGGACCTTTCGAGATTTCGACATTTTCGTTTTGATATTTCTACGTTCCGACTTTTTCGTTTCAATGTTACTATTACCTGATATTTCTATGCTTCGATGTTTCGCCTTTTTCGTTTCAATATTTCTATTATTCTGTATTTCTTTGTTGCGATGTTTCGAATTTCTTGTGTCAATATTTCTATATTTTCTCTTTTTCATTTTGACATTTCTATGTTCCTATTTTTGTATGTGATAAGAAACCATTCATATAGCACTCAGAAAAGAGGTGTCAGTTTTTATATCTTCGAGTTAATGTTTGTACAACCTAAATTCTTTGGTTGGTACCCAAATTTTGATGCCATGGGGGGCATGGTCTCGAAAGGGAAAACTGTCTCCGTCTTGGGGATTTTTTCTCTGGAAACATGATGCGGTAACGTGTAGTCCGGACGGCGATCGATCGCCGCAACCATTAACCTGTCTACGTTCTCGGTGGAACTCAGGTCCTTCTACACACTGGAGGACCTGTTCTATCTGTGAGCAAGAACAAGTAAATCAGAAAGCTTGATCAAACCTGTCTTTACCTTTTGGAAACCTTGTATGAGCTTTCATCAAGCCAGGAAAATATCAAAACGAAAAAGTGGAAACACCAAAAGATGAAAAGTCGAAACATCGAAACGAAAACATCGACATCGAAACATAGAAATAAAGACATATAGAAACATAGCAAATATCAAAGCGAAACAGTGGAAACATTGAAACATAGAAGTATAAAAACATTGAAATATCGAAACGAAAAAAGTGGAAACATCGAATCATAGAAACAGTAATATATCGAAGCACAGAAATATCGAACGAAAATTCGAAACATCGAAACATAGATATATCGAAACGTAGGAATGTCGAAAGGGAAATGCCAGAATATCGAACGTCGAAAAAATTTCGAAATCTGCTGCCAAGGCCACTGTAAGTATATTTTTTGGGAAATGATCTGTCAGGCTGGCCAAGTCTCATTTGTAACTGTTGCAAATCTCTTTCGTATTTGTTGTTAATTCGTTCTTCCATTTTTCTTCTTAAGGATTAGCCCGCCATGGGGGGGGGGGGGTTCGTACTCTATTTCGTACTCAGTTTGCCGTTGGTATATAATTTCGCCGTTATCTGCAAAAAACGTGCTTTGATTACACATTGCCCATTGATCTCGTTCCAGTGTATACGAGCTAGACCTGAACGTAGGACCTCTCACGTTCTTGCATATGCTCACTACGTCAGCGCCGTTGTGGAGCCAAAATCAGGGGGCTTTCCACCTCCTCTGGGGCAGTGACTGGCAGTCGGCACAAATAAAATGCTGGCTCTCTTTCCATCTTTTATTACAGCGTTTTTATCTCTTCACTATGATTGACACTTTTTAAAATAAACTTGGTTTTAATCGTATATATTTGAGTCCCAGTTAACTGTATGCTCTAAGATTGACCTTATTAGAAATTTATACGAGTGGAAGAGGTAATTTTCAGCTGTCCAAGGGGTACTTTTTAATCAAAAGTTTCCTATACGTTAGTGCATTTACCCATGGAAGTACTACCTCGGAGGTAGTACTTCCATGGTTTACCTACGGTGGCGTTAGATCATGGGTGTGCAACGTGCAGACGTAAGACTCCCGGTTACTCTTTCTGCGTCCCGAGACTGAAGCAATTTGAACTTGCTTTATCTGCCATCCTTGTTATTAGTCCTGAATTTGCAGTGCCGCTTCGTTTATTTATGATGGCAGTTAACGTTAACAATCAGGTTAGGAGATTGTAACCTAGTGAAAGATTCCTTTAGGTGCCAAAGGGAAGTGGCCCCCTGATCTGAATTCATTCAACTGATAACCTTAAAGTCTGTCTGTTTCTCTCCTTGGTAAACCAGATGTACTTTAAACCAGTGGAACTGTATAATAAATATACCCGGAAAGTTCTTAACAAACAGCCAAAAAAAAAAAGTAAGATCTCAGAAACTT
>JAIZAY010002161.1:0-11123 GCA_029531755.1 Holothuria leucospilota | reverse complement strand
CCCCTTTTAAAACCGGGGGCCCCCCCCTCAAAGAACTCGTTCAGCGTAAGGTATTTCTAATCATGCTAATTGGTGATTTAAATCAGTATTACTACTGCCCACTGTCTATTTAGTTTACGAGGTTTTCGTTGTTGCACATCTGATGACCATATATGACCTTCGACTACTAGCAAACTCATAGGGTTCCCTCTCTTTTAAAGTAACACATCTATATATCAAGTATAAAAAGGATCCTTATCTTGAAATATCGTGTTTGTTCAAGGTTTTTATTTTTGGTCTGTGATGACATCAAATGACCTTTGACCTCCACTCAAAACAATAGGGTTCTTTCTTTTATTATGATAAAATTATATGCCAATTATATGAAGATTGTTCATCATTGCTATCTTAAGATATCGTGTTTACAAGCAGTTTTAAGGATTTCGTATTTTCACCTCCGGTGACCTTTACCAAAATCAATAGGGTTCATCTTTGACTAAAACGCATCCAAATGAAAAGTATGAAAAATATCCATGCTTCCTACCTACAGATATCGTGGTTATCAGGTTTTCGGTTTTGACCTCTGGTGACCTCACATGACCTTTGACCTCCACCATAAACAATAGGATCTTTCTGTCTATTCATCGTAAAAATTCATTGTACAATAGATGGAAAGAAAACCCTACTCAGTATCGTAAAGATCGTTATACTAGATACAGGAACGTTCTCACAAGTGTCATCAGGGATGCCAAAAGGAACCACTACTGTCGGCTCATTGAACAAAATAAGAATAATACAAGTCAAATTTGGAAAATTATCAAGAGTGTGTCTGGTAGCAATCAAACTCAAAGTTTATGTAAGGAATTTAAGTCAGAAGGTGAAAATCGATTAATTACTGATGATGTTGAAATTGTTAATGGTTTTAATAAGTATTTTTCATCGGTTGCGGAGTCTTTATCAGACAAGTTACCACGTACAAAACTTGATCCAATACATAACTTAGGAAGTAATAACCTGCAGACCTTTGTAATGTTTCCACCAACTACCTTTGAAGTTACCAATATTATAAGTAATTTAAAGAGAGGGAAAAGTCCTGGCTACGATGGAATTAATAATACTATACTTAAATATGTATGTGATGTAATATCTGTACCTCTCACTCATATCATTAATTTATCTTTTTCTGCTGGCATTTTTCCAACTGAGCTGAAGATTGCTAAAATTGTCACTGTCTACAAAGCAGGAGATCCATAGTCGTTTTCTAATTACAGACCTATTTCTGTGCTTCCTTCTGTTTCGTAAATCTTTGAAAACCTTGTCCATGTAAGACATGAATTTTTTAAATAAACATGAAATTTTGACACCTTGCTAGTTTGGGTTCCGTAAAAACTATTCTACTTACATGGCGGCTGTAAACTTCTGTGATCAGATATCTCAAGGAATCGACAACAATCTCAGTTCAGTTTGAATATTTATTGATCTTTCAAACGCCTTCGATACTATAAATCATCGAATTCTTCTTTAGAAGTTGTATGCATACGGAGTGAGGGGATGTGTGAATGCCTGGTTCACATCTAACTTAAGCAATAGGCTTCATTACGTTAACCGAAACGGTGAAGACTCTTCTCTTCTCCTATGTAACATTGGTGTACCGCAGGGCTCAATACTCGGTCTTCCCCTCTTTCTAATTTATATTAATGACATTTGTAATTCGTCATTAGATGCTCAATTTTATCTTTTTGCAGATGACACCAAGGTACTTTTTCAAAATAAAAAATTGACTACTGTGCTTGAAATGGCTCAGCAAGAATTCTCACACATTGTTGAATGGCTAAATTCAAACAAGCTTGCCCTTAATACGAATGAAACCAAGCTTCTTGTTTTTGACTATAAAGTTTCAAATACTGAAAATATAATTCTTACTTTGAACAAAACTAGAGTCCCAGCAAGTCGCCACACAAAGTTTCTTGGCACTGTTATTGATTGTAAACTTCGTCCATTTGCAGTAAAATCTCCCGACTTAATGGTGTACTCAATAATCTAATACATTTTTTACCCCAAAGTACCCTTCTTCTACTTTACAATTCACTCATACTTCCACATGTTAATTATAATTTACTGGTTTGGGGAATGCCAAAAAAGATTACCTACAGTCCATTTATTTGCTGCAAAAGCGTGCTGTACGGAACATTTGTAATGTATCTTTTACTCATCATACAGGCCCTCTCTTCAAATTTCTCCGTATTCTTTCTGCATTCGACCATTATAAATATCAGCTTGGTGTTTTCATGCATAATTTTATTCATAACAAGTTACCAAAATACTACAGTAATTTTTATGTTCAAAATAGGCATTATCATGATTATGATACCAGGAAAAGGTATCTACTCATTATTCCCTACTCTACAACATGTCTCACCAAATCTCAGATTAGATACTCTGGAGCTGTTCTATGGAATTCCCTTCATGATCACGTTAAGCATTGTATTTCCCTATACTCTTTTAAAGTAAAGTATAAACAGCTTCTTCTCGACACTCCAAACATTGTTTAAGGTTGGGCTTTAAAACTTTATTGTTAGGATAAATGTTCTTTTGTTCCGCTTGTAATTTATTCTTATCTTTTCACTTACTTCTATATTATGATTCCTTTTTTGAAAGGAGCCAGTCTTAGTAAAAGCATATCTGCTTCCCTCTGGCCCTTTTCACCTTGAATGCTATTGTTTTCTTGATATGCTTTGTTGTATATTAATGTCAATTGCTAGTATTCTGAGGTGAAAAAAATAAACTTGAACTTGAACTTATTATAATAAATTCTACATCCCAAGAACGAAATTATTCATTCTTGCTATCTTTAGATACTGTGCTTACGAGCCAAGCATCACAAACACACATAAATACACACACGGCATAGATACCTTGCCTGCCTTCGGCAAGGAATCAATAACCAACTGCATGAGATGTGAAAAATACATTCACTAACACTTAAAATGGCATGAATGATATTAATATATGAATGGTTGGTGCAGACTGTATATAGAGGAAGTTATTTATAATATGAAGAATAATTTCAAACTTCAAAATCTTTTACCATTCTTAAGATATACCTCCTCAAAATTTGATGGTTTCCGGAGTTACTCATTGCTTACGCAAAAGTAATGATGCGAATCGTTGCACAGGTTTTGCATTTCTTTTGTTAACCTCTTATAAATTACCTCTTGATTCATCATCAGATAGATTTCAATTTGGTAAGTGATATTAATATTTATTCAAGAAAACTGAACTTCCATAATAAATTTCTCAGGAGATACCCGTGTCCTTGAAATGAAGGTTAAAAGACAAAGAATAATATTAGCCAAGCTTCTTTTGGTAAGTCCATATTTCGACGTCACAAATTGTCATGTTTGGCTCATGTGGTCTATTCTTAATACAAGTGTAAAACAGAAATTACCCCGTAAAATGGTCAACATTTGATAGATTTTGAGAAAAATTGCGGTTATTTTTTTGGATTTATAATGTTTTTACATCAAATATCCAACTATGTGATTTTCATGTCATCAGACCTTTAAAGTGATGGGTTTCAATGCTCTGTAAAACATTGACTGTTAAGTTTTAAACGCAAGGTAAGGTTAAGTTGGAAGTATCCCCTTGTTAAGTTATAAGTTCTCTTTTAATTCAATGATATGGTGTCTCGTAATATAGAATACAAGAGCAAAAAATCCCATTTTAGGAGTCAAATGAGCGAAATGTTATGACTGTTAAAATGCAGAACTAGAAACAACATGTCTCTGTGGGATGATAAGAATAAGATTGTTTGCAATGGTACCGTAGAGAAACCTATTCTGTTACTGATATATCACGGACAAAGAAGGTAGTTCACAGCTACGAAAAGCGTAATGACAGAAGAAATGAAATAATTCATGTGGATATTCTTGAGTATCTTAGTTGCAACATTGGTTATTATCCAAGTTTATATCGTTAAAGAAACGTCCAGACAGTACCAATATAATTTATTAATTTTAACCTTAAGAGGCACGTGCAGTCTCCCGATCCTTTCTTTGCTCTTTTTAATGTCAGCTATTTTCCAACTTTCTCTCATATCTGTCTTTGTATTTAGTAACATATATGCTTCATATCAAGTGCTTATCAATAAGTCATCTATCTTTAAATTGTTAAACGTGAATGGAGTAATATCAGTTGATGAAACAAAGGGTGCGTAGGCCAGAAAATGGGTGCTAGTTCACACAAACTGGCTAACTAGGTTTTCCTTTGTCTTCGGAAAAATATTTTTTTATTTCGAAAGTTAATGATTATCATTTATAACTCCTTATGTGTATACTTCTGTTTTATTAAGCCCCGTCATTGATTGAGATGTTGCTTAGTAGACGTATATGTATACATAATGTTAGTTCAGCTTACCGAGAACCCTGCTAGAGCAAAGGTGTAAACAGTTAAGATTTTACAAGCATAAACTAAAACAAAGTGCCGGCTTTGTTTCTGAAAATGAAACGTGCCTTTATTCACTTTGGGAACAGAAATTGCAGCTTGGTTACATTACATGTAGTACGGTATACTATTGTACACAGAGAAGTTTGACAAAATAAACCTACCCGAGGTGCCGGTAGAACTGCCAAAACTCAATCCATATTTAGAGCTTCCATTATCGATTCTGAACGAGACGTATCATTGATACTTTGAGGAGCCACCAGAGTTTACTATATCGACACGTACTTTGTAGTCTTTCTGATTCTTTAGGTAGTAGAGTTTCGCATTTCCAAGTCAGAAGTCTTTACTAGCGTTCAGTAGCGCCGGCACCGGGAGGCGTGGGGGCGCGTGCCCCCAATCGATTTCAGATTTTTTTTTTTTTGTGAAATTTTAAAATGATCCCCAAAGGCGTTTAAGCGTTAGATTTCTGTAGAGAGTAGGGTGAGGTGTGTTTTCGACCAAGTGATGGTCTATTGTTACCATTTTCTATCACAAATGGTTCTCAAACTATCGGAATTATCGCAAATCATTCACAAACTATCAAAATTTTCGCGCGATTCGCGTGCTTTAAACCTTACCTCAATATTGTAAATATCAATTATCAATAATTTCCGGTAGCAACTCCCGCAGAAGCATAACAACAAAGTTCAAAGATGTTTACGAGTTCTCACTGGTAAAAGACTGGCTTTGTGATTGGCAAATAGGTTCGCTGGGGGACTGAAAGTGTCTCAATGCAGAGCATGAATACAGGTTTTGTCATTGTTATGTTATGTAATGAAAATTTCGGCGCGCTTCGCTTACATTCATCACGATTTTCACTGTCTTATGACCGTATAAAGGTCATAATACATGCAACTATTCTAATCACAACACTTTTTTGAAAAACAGAAGAACATCTCCAACCTTTGTAGGGGCCCATGGGATCTTTCAATCTAATTTGTAGCATGATGTGGAAGGTTGAAAGTACGTATTTGAAGTTATACATTTTTCAAAAAAATTTTACCGACCGCTTTACCCGCAGCCATTACCGGTATAGATGGTGTTTGTTAATACACTTACGACGAAGAAACATTCTTAAACGCGCTTTTCAGTAATTAACCGCTTTTTGCTTTACCTATCAGGGAGACCTTATATCACCTCCCTGCACCTATACTCTCCCTCCCATGCCCCATTGCTGGAGCCTGTTCGTCTGGGTTTTCGTTCAAAGTTAGTTATAATACGATAGTTGTAAAGTGTTCGGCATCATACTCTATAGTATCATTTGTATGTTAGCTGATAATCATCATATCCGTGCCCCCATTTTAAATATTTAATTCAGAGCTTCCATGAGGCACTATACCTGTGTCTGCCAGCCTTAGATACCCTTTTATAATGCACAATGAAGCAAACAAAAGTTTTCGTAATAGTCCAAGAATGTTTCTGTGGACTCCACGCACGTATTTTTACGTACAAGCTTTCCCCGAATCGGAAGGCATCATTAAAGAAGCCGGGGGGGGGGGGGGGCTGCAGGAGGTTTTTTGACAACATACCCTTCTCTAAGTACAACATACTCTCCTCTTTCACCCAACCAAAATTAGAGTTCACTAAATTATGGATATTTTCCAGCCATAATTATCAGTTATAAATATATCCCAAAGATAACACCATTTTGCATCTAAGCAACCTTAAATTAACAAATATTTCTCAACATTTATCTACATAAGAAAATCATCACGTACACGGAAATTCCTTGAAAGTATCTGACTTACAGTCAACCTCTCCGCCAGCAGTAGTCATACCACAGAAAAGAGTAAAGCTGGGCCTGCCCAACCTGCTGTACGGCTAGCTTGATGTATGCATCGTAGCAATCTGTAAAAGTATTTTTAGTACAGATCTCACCATTTCCTTCAAAACATTCATTACAGTAGCATTTTCAGATCCCGTCTTTTACTTTACATGTTGCATCAGTGCTGCTTTCGTAGTCTGCATTACAACTGAGTTGGCTGTTGATACAGGTACAATTTTGTGTGCAGTCAGCGTTTACGAATGACTTGCTATTCTGAAAGGAATGAGAAAATGAAGTTTTGGAACATGATCAAGATCTCCATAGCGTCTATGTCCTGAGATATGCGATGACATTCCGATCGTTTAGTGCTACGTGTACCTTAAACTGATAAGAGAAAAGCAAACTCGGTCTCTTACGAAGTGAATGAATTGGTTTCAGTCACAATACATCCGTCAGGCGCACAGGTTTCTACACCGTTAGTTTAGCAATCTGTTTGTCCGATAGGATCTGTACACAAAATCTGGCAAGTACAACCTCCATGAGTCATGTTTAGGGGACACGAAGAAATTATGCATCTTGGAGTTTAAGCAATACCAAGACAGTTTTCAGACCAGCCTTAAATGACTGCACTGGTTAATCCCATCGTCCACAGTTATAGACAGCGCAAATTTGAAAGTAAACTAACGATAACAAATACAGAAACAATAATCACTGATACCAGGATGCTTTTCACAGATTTACTACAACGTCTTTGCAAATTCAAACGACTGGAGAAATACTGCTATAATGAATCTTAAAACGCTTTATTTTATGGCAATGAAACTGACTGTCCCAAATTAATTGACATACTCACTCCAATTACTGCGAAACAGGTCAGCAGACACAATCACTCCATTCATCGCTGAATCGAAATGATTTGTAACTTACGTAGAAATATGACCCGTTGGACAACACCATGTCAAGACAAAGCTCGTAAACTGTTCGGTTTGTTAGATTAGATAACTTTTCGTTGCCTATCCAAAATTTAATGGACAAGAAACCAAATCCACTTTTTTTTAATCTTCCTTATCCCGTTTATATGTCACCGATCCATCACTTTGACGTTGAATGACCCATGGTTTAGAAGTATACACAGAAGCCTTCGTTAAAATGAATTAACCTCTGGAATTTGTTGTCACCCATAATGACGTTTGCTTTTGTATACGATAAATCAACGTGTTTCCATCCTTAGCTGATGTTCTTTCCAATCCGATGGTTTATGTATAACTTTCGCAGTGTTTTAATACCGAAATCATTCTTTGATTTTACAGTCAGAGTTACATGCTATGCTCTTCCACATTTTTCAAATATACATCACCTATGCGACTGATGGTTTACTTTATTACTTAAGTAAACTTGGCAGCAATAATCATGGTTTAAGCGCTTCCTCAAATACAAAGTAGAGTGACGCATAGATATATTTGTTATGGTATCCTGCAAAGTACAATAATTGTAATAATGCAGTTTCGAAAAGTCACCGTCAATTGAAAAAGTGTTTACCAGATTCAGTGTTTGCTACCATCCTTTAGTTAAACAGCGGATGTTTTAACTGTAAAACTTACATTGATCAACGTGTGCTCCCCCTTGTTTTGCTAAGCCTTAACTTTCTAAGGAAAAAAATATATGGCAATTTTTTGCGTGGTATGCAGTCGCTCGTACCTACTGACTAGTAAAGGAAATGGGCGCCTTTCAAATTGACATGTGAGCATTCCATACAGTGTTAAAAATCTGATCTAAGATTTTGATTATTTATTGAATTTTTCTGCTGTAACATTGCATCCGTAGAAGGTTGGTGCCCGATGCGGATTTCCCACTAGCGCTCTTAGTACACCACTGGGGTAACCACCGTACTATACTTTTGATGAGGGCAATATGTAGAGGGCAGGTGGTGGCCAGATGGGGATCAACTGGGAGAGTAGGCTATATAGGCCTTTAGGCCTATATTGCTAACAGCATAAATGTTGGTTACAATTCAGGGGTGGTGCCAGGATTTCCCCGGCAGGGGGGCCAAGCTCCCCGACGGGGGGCCATCAACCCAAAGTCTCAACGAAAGAAATAAAGGGCCGAAACGATGTTTGAAGGAAAAGTTTGGCGCGCGAAGCGCGCCAAAAATTTTCGGCTCTTTTTGGAGAAAATTTGAAAAAATTGCCGGCATTTTCCACGGAAAATTTGAAAAAAATGGGGCTTTGAAGAAGAAAATTGAAAAATTTGGGGTTTTCATTGCAGAATTTGCCCTAATTTAGACCAAAATTAAGTAAATCGTCGGGGCGACTGGGCGTTGTCGGGGACTACATATTTTATCGTATACATAATAGCTCCCCGACGAAACCAAAAAATTTCCCCGACGGGGGGGGCAGCCTTCCCCGACGGGGGGGGGCCATGCCCCCCTGGCCCCCCCGACGGGGGGGGGGCCAGCCTTCCCCGACGGGGGGGCCATGGCCCCCCCCCCCCCCGCTGGCGCCACCCTTGTTACAATTAAAGGCAGTCCTCAGATCCAGTTGACCCCACTTGCACTAGTATATAGACCTACGTGATCTGAAGTACAGTGCATGTTGTAAATCACAACAGTATTAGTAGAATGCACCTGTAGTAAAGTCAAGACTACAGATGTGTACATGTTGTACCAGTTCTGCTAGAAAAGTTGAGCGTTACATTAAGTTTACGTAGTCGTTCCCCTTGCTACCTATAGTATCCTACAGCCTTAACCTGGGAAAAACTAGTTCATTGACTGGTACGGTTTTAACTTTTATATGGTTCAGTTCTAATGAGTTCATCATCATGTACAGTACTGCATGAACAACTCATCTCCCTCCATGGACTACACAACGTGCTACACAGTATGAGTAATAAGCTTTTTAAAAAGTTTTTAGGTTTAATCTGTCTAGCAAGCGCTTTATACTCGTAACCACTTGTCAGCAAGACCCGCTGCTGCACAGCATATACTGGACATGTACTGTAAGAAATTTCATGCAGCCAGCATAAGGACTTTGACCCGCAGTAATATTGGTTTGGTCCTATGCCTAACAGTTTTAGAACTCATTCTGTTCAAGCTGCAACTTAACTATGTGTGCTGTATACGATCCATTGGTTCAATACTTATATACACTACACTGTACAATGAATGAGAACATACATGACTGCAGCTGGTTTTGCATGGGCATTGACAAACATTGTCCTTGTTGGCTTTAACTAGTGACTAAGGTGTCCATGCAACCTGAAAGCCTGCAGTAGCTGCAGAGAATAGCATGCCATATATATTAAAGCGCCCTGAATATAACCAGAGACACGTATACTTAGCCTGCATGAACTTTGGCGCCGTCAAGCCATTTCACTTTACCCAATGATGACGTTGATAAAAAATGTTTACCTCTGAAGGCCAAAAATCAAAGCCCTAGGTGATGCCTGTATTATATTTGTTGTGCTTACACAACCCTCACCCAATTGTCAAGGTTTTCAGGTTGCTCCCTCCCTTCCCCCCACTTTTGGGCATCCTGTCCCCTCAGGCATTCCTGGCATAATCACTGATAGCCTAATGCACAATTCTCTCAGACTGCTTTTGAGTTGTAAGTAAACACACACTATAATGGTCCTCCTGGTAATTCAGTTAGCGGTCCAGTGAGCACCCCCACTACTAACCTGTACATACACCCCATCAAAAGAGATATGTTCAAAAATGCTGCCAGGACTCCTGACTCGGATCCTGGTTTGACTCGGACACAGCTTAGTCTCAAGGCCGTCTGGACTCTGACTTGGATTCTGACCATCGTGACACAGACTTTGCTCAGAATTGGGACAGGTGGACTTGACTCCCAACCCTGCCCCAACAGTAACCTTCACTTTTGTTGTATTTAACTTCACATATTGCAGACTATAGTGGGTCACTGCTTGAATAGATAAATCAGTTTAAGTTGAATAACCTGAAGGGATTGTGTCAATTCTTCAATCAAAGAATTTCTGTAGCTGGGTAATGACAATTGTTAATGCCACTGTTGCCATTACAGGAACTAGGCATGATAACAAGTTCAACCAGGCATGTATCATGTAGCACTTTTCCAACTAACTTAGAGAGCCATTTTTTGTTAAAACCTTCTCTTCTCTTCTTTATTCATACATTCTTGCATAGTTTATTGGTTACAAGACCAGACCAATTAATCTTCCCATGTACGCCCTGGCCTAGCCTGGAGCCCCAGAAGGACTTAGCAAATCCTTCCCCCAAGGAAAAGCCCTTGCCCCACCTACAAAATTTTCCAACCTGAGTAAGGTTTCACCCACAGCTGATTCTCAATATATAACTCCTCCCATGCCCCCACTGTTTGCAAACATCCCCAGGGGCATTTTTTCCATATAATAGGCTGATAGCCCGGTGGTAAATATGAGCTAACTCCTGGCTAGGGGGGGCATCAATTTTCCAACTTAAGTGGAACTCGGCTGGACTCGGCTCCGAGTCCGAGTCCAGTTGCAGCCCATTCCGGGCCAATTCCGATTCCAGGACCTCCCATCCCGGGCCAATTCCGAGTCCAGAAAAAACTGGACTCGAGTCCGGAATTGAGTCCGAGTCCGGACTCGGGTGTTACAGCCCTGGTAATTCGTTTTACGTAGTTATATAAAAAAATACTTCTGTTAACCGTTGGTGCCCAGCCAATAGGAACGTAAACTGTTTATTACGAGCCACAGATGACTCATCTTTCTTTTAATCAGTTTACAGGCTTATCTTTGAAGAGATTTTCTATGTTTCGTGTTACAACAAAGGAGCTGTCTATCTGTCAAATTTTAAAAAAATTGTTCGCATATTATCCCACTTGGCTGAGAGAAATACTAACTCCAGCTTTTAGGACATTTGATACGGATAAAATTTTTC
>JAIZAY010002182.1:0-10993 GCA_029531755.1 Holothuria leucospilota | reverse complement strand
TAGTGCAAACACTAATTGGTCATAGCGCTAATCTCCATCACGACATTACATTAAAACCATCCGTATCATGCTTAATACGATTTCACCTAAAAGAAAACGATAAGCGCCAAAACGTAACTGCAAATGCTGTTACAGTATGTGCATAGCCGTGGCGGGACGTGTTTGTTCTCAGGGAGGGCGGTTGGAGATTTTTGGGCCCGACTCTTAGATGTAATATGAACTGTCACCAGTTTTCCTCCCGACTGGGGACAAACATCTGGGGCCGTCCGATTTAGGTTTCTGACATTTGGGGGCGGGGTTGGGGGGCGGCCGCGCCCCAGACCCCCGGGCCCGTATTAGGCCATGAGTATAATGTATTCATAGATAATTTATAGAAATAATACATTTAAGAGTGTTCTAACTTTTAGAGGGCATAATACTGGAGTAAACGCAGAAGGCCATAGGGATGGGTGCGATGATTCCTTAGTCCACTAAAATGGCAATTAAGGAATGTGGTTTAAAACTGGCATCCAATGAGAAGTTGATGCCCACAGAAGACAGTAGTACAAAACCAGTAAAATACCCGTCAGCCAAAAAATAAAATGTAACTAGTTCCATACAAAAAAGTAGAGGCTTATAACAGCGAGGTGTTCTCCTATGCTGCCACCTACTACCTTACTTGAGTTTTTATTGAGCCTAGCAGATCGTGTTTCAATATTTCCTTTTTCAGCTCAGCTGAAAGGCTTCAGGCTGGGCTCAAGTATAGCTATCGTACGGGCGGCAAAATTGGCCTGTCACTTTTCGACATCGTGTTTACAAATGCATAGCATTTCGCTATTTTCTCTGAGCATAGATTTGACCCGAAAAAATTTGGCTGGCGTGTAGTCCGTGTAGTTGAGGATGTATCGTAATGCCCTGCACCTTTTTTTGATAAATATGAATGCGTTATTTAACCTCTGCTGAGAGAGTTCTGCGTCAAAAAACGATAAAATTCCCTTCTTTTCGTTTCAATTGCTTGCACTAAATTCATACAGATGCCATCATATAGATAGTTTGAATAAAGCGGCTCTGGAACAAAAAGTTGTATTTCCAGTTGTTATTCCGTTGATTCATTTGAGGGTCCAACAACAGTCACTTGGCGTTAAAAAGGTATACATTCAAGATAAAGGTGTCTAATAAAGGGGAAATACTATTCACAAATATTTTAGATTTACAGCGCGTCGAGTACTGAGTCCTCAATCGTTGCCGTTATCATTTGAGGGACTTGTGAACAAAGAAACTTGCGTACAAAAGTATATCGTACACTCATAAATGTAAAGGAAGTCTCGTGCTTAATCGTGTGGAAGCGTTTACGCAAAGTGCATTATATCGACGACTGATGATGTCGAGCGGGTTCTACTAATGACCAATATTGCTCACCGGTACAATGTATTCCCGACCTGTGTGAATAATTGCCAGTGATGTGTCATTGATTGCTCGACCTGTGAATAATTGCCTGACCTGTGAACGATATCCCCATTAGCAGGGCCGGATTTAGCATGTGAGGGGCCTGGGTTCCAGAATAGTTTAGGGGCCCTTAACGATTAGGCTTACTATCAAAGCGGAGCGCCACCATAGGTTGGCGCGTAGCGTGCAAGAAAATGTTGTGATGAAATGCTCCCAGATCGCTGGTAATGGCACTTCCCAGGCCTTGCAAGTTGCATCTAAACATTTTCTATTTTAAAATCTTATGTTCTGGAAGTTGACTTTTGTAACAATTAATATGTAAATTTTTTTTTTTTGCTGACACATTGGATGAAATCAACTAGGCCTAGGAATGGTGACTCTAAATTTTAACTACATAAAAATTCAAACAGGCTATTCATATTTACAGACTGTGTGATGATTATGACAGTAAAAAAACAGGGTTCACGAGGTGAAGACTTCCTCGGTTCGTCAGAGTGACTGAAGGGGACATGAATCACATGATCGGTGGTCGATAGCTAGACCGTCATCCAAATATCTACAGGGATGCCAATTTGTTTTGTGCAAAACCGACAGAATTTACATTTGTAAAGACTGAATTCATGGGTTGTGTGGTGTCACGTGTGTGACAAGTTACGCAAATGCCATAGAATAATGACCATGCATCCAGCTTACAGGCCCCATGTAGCCCCATGGAAAGACAACTTTTTTCAGTGTGGAGTTCTGAAATAGGTCCATATTTTAGATGTTGACCATCGACGGAAAGATGGCAAGGCATCTTATGCCTCCTTTTTTTGGACAACCAAATGAGGGGCCCGTAAATGTTCTTACATAGTGACTAGCTGAACAAAAGCTTTGTTCGCTGCCCCTGTCAGGAGGTCATGTGTCAGTTCTTCGTAGTAGTTGTTATTTTGCTGGCATTGGTGCACAAGTCTAGAATACTCAAATGACTTGCTGCGCAATAAGTAAACATCGCGATTCAAAAGAGATCTACTTCACGCGGACGCCGAGAAGCACAGTGGTATGGGAGAGACTGACATACTTCGACTGTAATGCTATCAGCTTGGGGAAAATTCGTTCTCAATCATCATTCCACATACCCTTCGGGAAACATTTCACAGTTCAGTTTTGATTATACAGGGCTTGGAAATCTCAGCCTACTAGCCACCCGCTCCCGCAGGTTGTGGTCCAATACGTGTGTTCAATACACCCCCATGAAAAGTATGAATTTCATATATGAATTCTTCTCGACATATCCTGTTTTTAAGGGTTTGATATTTTGACTCTCTGATGACCTTCGACCTTCAGTAAATACGTGCAAATTATTTTTTAAGAAGAAGGGATCAACTTGCCAGGTATGAGATCCTCCAATAACTATTCCTGAGCCACAATGTTTGTAAGCAGTTTTCATAGTTTTCACAATTTAACCTGTGCTGACACCAATGTTCGTTGAGCTTCCCAAAAACTGTAACGTGTTTTAACTAAATATTGAACACCGACATTCCAAATAGGAGATTCAACACAGTTTGTCTTCTTGAGATATCGTATTTGCACAATTTTCATAGCTTGACCGCTAATTAACTCAATCACCCGAGACTTCCGCTAAGTTAAATCACATAAGGGGTATTAACATGCCGAGTATGATAATCCTCAAGATAAGTCTTCTTGGGATGTCGTGTTTACAAGCAAACATTACCATATACAAACATGCACATGCACAACCATACACATCACATACACAAGCATATGGCATCAGCATTGCATGAAGTTTACTCCATACAACAAGTAATAAAAAATAAATTGCTCCACTCTATTTGTAGAGAAACTTCTAAAATAAAGGTATATTGTGTATTTGCACAGTTTTCATAGCTTGACCGCTAATTAACTCAATCACCCGAGACTTCCGCTAAGTTAAATCACATAAGGGGTATTAACATGCCAAGTATGATAATCCTCAAGATAAGTCTTCTTGGGATGTCGTGTTTACAAGCAAACATTACCATATACAAACATGCACATGCACAACCATACACATCACATACACAAGCATATGGCATCAGCATCAGTGCTATGGATAGTTTACTCCATACAACAAGTAATAAAAGAATAACATTGCTCCACTGCTATTTGTACGAGAACCACCTTCTAAAATAAAGGTTATCTGTGTATTTGCACAGTTTTCATAGCTTGACCCGCTAACCCCCCCCCCTCTCCTTCTTCCCCCCCCCCCTAATTAACTCAATCACCCGAGACTTCCGCTAAGTTAAAATCACATAAGGGGTATTAACATTGCCAAGTATGATTAATCCTTTCAGATAAGTCTTCTTGGACTGTCGTTCTCGTGTTACAAGCAAACATTACCATATACAAACATGCACATGCACAACCATACACATCACATACACAAGCATATGGCATCAGCATTGCATGAAGTTTACTCCATACAACAAGTAATAAAAAATACATTGCTCCACTCTATTTGTAGAGAAACTTCTAAAATAAAGGTATATTGTGTGTTGACAATGTTTTGGGAAAGGAGGAAATTTTTTTCGTGAAAATCCCCTCGTTCATCACCAATTTTTCGCCAAAAATCTGGACTTTTTTCAACGGACATTACCAATTGCAACTCCAAATGCAAATGTAGCAAGTTATGCACCAACGCTGGAGATCGAGACCATTTTGAAAAGTTGCAGACAAATGTTAACGATTTTCAAGTTAACTGGGTTTAATCCCGCATTTAATATTTTATACGAATGAGTCATGAGCACACACTCCTCACTACATAACTTATTTGATCTTAAAAACATCTTAATCTTTTTCCCGGTGATATGTTTATACAGTTTTAAATAGACCAAAACAATTGGTTTTGAATGAACCATTTTGTTAGATGTCTTCGCCTTCAATCTTGAATTGCTTGGAAGTCTACAAGTGCTTCTAAAAGCTCGATCTTTCATATCTTATATCTATTTGCGATCTTCGGTTGTCGATGTCTTTATATATATATATAGACTATTATATATTATATATATATATCATATATACTATATAATATATATATATATAATATTATATATATATATATATATTATATATATATATAAGAATAGTGGGAAGACGGGACACAGTCGCATAATTTTTTAAAACCTGTGGAACATGCGTCTAACATTGGGAACCTTTGGACTTAGTAAGAAAGACGATACCACCAAATGATGAAAACTGAGGTCCGAGCCTGGGTTTGAACCAACGACCTACTGCTCACGTGCCCCCCCAGTAACGCTCTACCAACTGAAACTATCGGAAAACTCTGGCTGGAAGAAACTTTTCAATTTAATTCAAATACCAGACGGGACAGTCTTCCATCATTACGTCACCTGTAAGCTCCGCCCAGCTTGTGTAAATACGGAAGTGTAGATGTGACGTTGCGACTTCTAAATATAGAAACTGAAGAACAGTGGGAAGCGGACACAGTCGCATAATTTTTAAACCTGTGGAACATGCGTCTAACATTGGCAACCTTTGCCTTAGTAAGGAAGACGATACCATCAAATGATGAAAAACTCTCAATATATATATATATATATATATATATATATATATACCTCTCAATCCGGCCATATGTTACACACCTACAAATCGGTGGATGGGTTTACATTTAGTGACACACTAATTTTGGCAGAAATGTTGTTATTTGGGTTTAGAGGTTCAAGCTCATTTAAATTTTTCATGATTATATTGTCCAAAATTTTTTAGTACTTTTTTATGGAATAATATCAAATTGCATATCCACGACGAGTAAACCTTTATCAACGACCGTTTCATATCCATGAACTCGTCCATTCGTTTACACGTACGTGAGTCACGCATGCGTCTTTTACTTTGGCATGTTGATCGGCATGTACGATTCTGCTGCATGTTCGGGTTTACCATTATTACCAGATCTACAAGATATGACGTAAGGTTTGTAACGTTAGCAAAATTAATTCGTAATGAAGCAACGACTAAGTAGTTTCTGCATCTATGAAGTGAAAAAATTATGTTCATAAGAATTTTATTGGGCAAAAAATAAATTTCGCCGCCAACGTTAGTTCACACCTAACGTTAGTAGCCTAGGCCTACACAGTCAGTACCTAGGCCTAACTTAGGCCTTGCGGTACGATACGGTCTAGCCGCTACTGCACCGCTAGCAATATAGCCAAGGGCAGGTATCCAGTCAAAACGTCCCCAGACCAAAACGTCCCCGCATTTTCGCTACAAAAACGTCCCCGCTTTTTACCAAAACGTCCCCGTACTATTATATATGGGAAGTCAAAACGTCCCCGCCATAAAGACTTTGAACATGATTTTAGGAATCCAAATTAAAACTATCGGTTGGAAACTTGAAGAAAACTTGAGACATGTTAAAAAAAATTGAGTGCATGAAGGAATCGATTAACGATAACGTTAGGCAGGCCTTAGGCCACTAGGACATGTGTTCTATTCTAGCGTTTAATTAGGGAATGTAAAGTATCAGATGGTGCCCATGTCTCTACATCAGATTCGAACAGGCTATGACGTCACGCCATATGGGCTGGAGAGACCCGAGGCACGACGAAGCCGAGGCGTCTTCTGCCTACATATGCGTGACGTTACATAGCCTGTTCGAATCTGATGTAGCAGACCATGGGCACCATGACTTTATTCCCATTTCATAAATACTTTAATTTTCGAAGACGTTTAAAAGTGGAAAAAGCTTGCTTTTTCTAGAGCGATTTTTGCCATTGATCATGAATGTATTCTCCCCAAACTGACTAAATTTTCACAGAGATTGCACATATTAAGATCCTGCGTGTATAGGCTGGCCATGCCTAAAAAATACGAGCTATGTAATATGTAGGCTATCATAACTAGCTGCACGCTATAGCTTTGTCTGTTTTGTAAAGCACATTAAGGCCATACTTAAGCGACGTCTCCTTGTTTTATCGACTGTGGATTTTTTGGAAGTATACATGCAGCGAGGTTCATATTTGAAACGATTTCTTACTGGTTTTGTGAATTGGGAGAATGTACTTCCGCCTTCGACCAGTTCCATTAAAACTAACATTTGGAGGACTTACTAGGCGTGAGGATATTTTGGTTTTTTGCGATATTGCTTTTTCCACCGGTTTTTTTTTTTGACGTTACAACACACTAACGTTGCTGCTACGTTGTTGACATAAAACAAATAAAGTTAGGCCAAACGTTTGTCCTACTACTAGCCATTGAACTTAGGCTAATTTATCGTTAGCTACGCTGTTTTCGAATGGTTGAGCCAGTCTCGAATAAGACTCGTACTAGACACGAAGTCTCCTTAACCCGACGTGTCATTTGGAAGCAAGTTGTCCATCCTGCGATTTTTGATACAAACTACGACTTTTCAAAATGTGTATGTCTAAAACTATGTTTTACGATCCTGTGCACACTGACAATAATTGATTACTGTTTCGGAATCAAAGTTAAAACCAGCGTGCTTAGCCATAACAGTTATCATGTGCTAGGGGCCTCACGTCTAGTTGCGTTACTTGTGCTGTAGAGATAAACGTGTAGACCTAACGTTAGTGGTTGAAAATGTAAGTCGCAGAGAGCTTGTTCTTTACGAGTGGATCTTAAAACTCAGACAGGATTTCTTTACTGACGTTGAGCTTTTCTTACAACAAAGAATGACAGGATTACCGGCAATTGTGGATAAGGTTTGTTGATGCAGTACTTTGGATCATTAGGCTGGGCATTATGTTAGACAGTAGCCCGTCGCGGCCATCGTTTCACCAGCATATATTGTAGGCTCTTCAATTGCAAAGATCGCCCTTGATTGATTTTGAAGCTATATTTCTGTTGAAACATAGTGCACAGAATACGTGTTTTTTTCGGGGGGGGGAGGGGGGGGGGGGGCCAACGCTATCTTTCTCGAATATGAAAGATGAAGTTTTAAGGTTAGTGAGTGCCCATCACTCATTTTAACAACTGACATTTATATTATTACCCATCCCAGATAAAGGCTCCTATTACCTGGGGTAAGAAATGCTGTATAATTTTCTTTATCATCGGCGAATGTACCAAAATCAAGCGGGACGCCCCACGATAGTTTTGACACGCTTTTAAGCTAACGGTAGAGCCTAGGCCTAGGCCTGTAAGAACAACCTCACTCAGCGTGCAAATCACATTACAATTCTCTGAAAAGGCCTGAAATATCGTTTGTAGCCTAGTGAAGCTGATTATTTGTTTGGATGTGCAACATTCGGCTGTCAACCAAAATATATTATTTATAATTTTGGAAAGTTCTGAAAAAAAATTTACAGTTGAAGGCCCAGGTCCTATCCTAGCCTATACAAACAAACTGTTTACTGTAGTGTTAGAGCTGTGTTTACAATCATGTTGATCAAAAAGTTGCTCTCCATACACCCTATGTCTCTACACTGGATTAGAACATGGGTAACTGACCAATCACAAGCCAGCATTCTCAAAAAGTATTTATGAATAGTACATACATATATATAAATAGACAAGGTAGCGCACTTCTTCCACACCAAACACTTTGGAATTTAACATAAAAGGTTAAATTTTCCAGAAAATTTCCATTTCATTCCAATAATTGTACTTTAAAAAATTATTTGAACTTCAGGACGTCAAAGCATACAGTAAGGGAAGATAAAGGCTACCAAATCCGGGGACGTTTTTGCACGGGGACGTTTTGACCAATAGCGGGGACGTTTTGGTACGGGGACGTTTTGGTCAGGGGACGTTTTGACTGGTAAGCCAAGGGCAGGCTATATTCAACGTGAGATCTCATGATTCGTTAGCCGTTTCAAGGTGAAAATTTCAAATCTTACGGTTTTTAAATTTTGGCAGTTGTAGATATTTTCAGGATCTTGCCTGTTTGTACAAACTGGCCTCAACTCTACACCAAATCTGGGACAAGATCCAGAAGCTTATATTTACTAGGCCTAGGGACTAGGCCTAACGTTAGGCCTAACTTGAGCTAGGATCACTCTATATATACTCATATTCCTTACACGTTTTGCTGGCAATTCCAACTGGAAATTTTAATTTGATTCATGTTCGAAGTCTCAGACTCACGCTTTGTTGGGACGTTTTGACTCATCGTATTTTTATTAGCACGGGGGCGTTTGTGTAAACAGCGAAGACATTTTGGTAACTAGGCCTACGTTAGGCCTAGGCTAGTAAAAAGCAGGGACTTTTTTGAACTGGGATAACCGGTCAGTACGAGTATATAACATCATAGGCCTAGGCCTTAACAACACAGGTTAGGCTTTTACCTCCCTAGGCGGCTAGGTCTGAAACGTTAGGCCGACTGTAAAGGGAATAAATTACGGACAAAAAACAAAAAAAAAAACCCCAGGGGGAATATTCATCTACGGAACGATAATCTTAGGCTAGATAAAATTGCAGATATCTAGAAATTGGCGTAGGCCTATAGGGCTGTTAGGACCTAGTATAAAACCTAGACCTAGCCTCTAACCTTACAACTTAGGCTAGCTAGTAGGCCTAGGCCCATATACTATTAGGGCTAACTCATAAACAGAACAGGTCATGAGTAGGCCTAGGCCTACATATGCCCTAGCCTACACCTTTGGAATGTTCAGGTGTACCAAAAACATAAAGTTATAAACTTTTCCAGAAAACAACCATCGTAACGGATTACTGTATTAGGCCCTAGCCTAAGGCATACACAGGTAATTGCAGAATACCCAGTGAGATGAACTCTGCTTTTTAACTGGTTATAGGCTACTCAAGTATGCTATGTCACTGGATTTGACTGACAGAGCCTCATAAGCCTGATAGCTCTTCAAACTTCAATAAACAAGGTTGTGCACTACAGTAAAACCCCGTTTATCCGCAGCAACCCCGTTTATCCGAAACCCCCGTTTATATCCGAACTAGGCCGTTCAGATTTAAACAACAAATAATAGTCAAGCACAATTGACAGTAGTAAACACCAAGTATTCAAGTGCTTTACTTACAAGGACAAAATTTCAAACGTAAAATTTTTGCACAGAAATGTACAGAATTTTTCTCGCGGATCTTTAAAAGTAATGTGGGAAGATGTCACGGATGGCTAAAACCAGCCGACAAGTAGGACCTAGAAAAAAATCTGTTATCTCTTTGTCAAATTTGGACAGAAATATCGTACCGTATTTGCTTTGAAATCACTTGTTAGTGAGCCATGTGTCGGTATAGGCTCAGTATCTTTCTCATTACAAAAAAATACGTTTAGCTAGCGCAAGTCTAAGTTTGCACTAATTCTGAAAATGTTTAGTACGTAGTGAGCTTCATACCCTAAGAATAATGAAAAGTAGACCTTGACACAAAAAAACACATGCGAAACTGCTGTTTGAGAGTCCTCCTTACACATGTGATCTCTAACATTTTTTTTGAAAATTTTTTGCAGAATTTATATTTCTTAGATTACATCTCCAGATCGGTTACAGCTTTTCTTCAGCACACACATTCATTTAGTTGTTTGTAGAAAAGCATTGGTCATTCATGCAGACGAGCGATGAGGCTCAAATTTTGGAATAAAAATCTCTTCTGTTTTAGACGTCTTTAAAATTTATTTGTTTTCATATCATTGGTCACAAAAAATACCAACGAAATATTTTGGGGGATTTTGTGTGGCATTTTTTAAGCCTTTCGGAATTATTTTGGGAATGTGTTTGACACAACTTGTCTTTAATATATGGACCCAGTGTACCGTACTTAAGGCAAAAACTTGGAACCTCGTTTATCCGAACTTTTTCGTTATCCGAACAACCTTCGGTCCCGATGTGTTCGGATAAACGGGGTTTTACTGTATAGGCCGCCTTATACTTTTTTATACTCTTATGATATACCATAAGATAGGCCTTTTCTGATTCAGACTGCGCATCCTCAGACATAGCCCCTTAAAATTTATCTCGAGATTCTGACTAGGCCTACATATCCTCGTAGCTTCTAAAAGTTTAATTATTTTTTTTTAAACTTAGAATTATTTTTTATTTGAACTTGGAGCTACGGTACATATCCTCTAGCCTCTTGTCCTGGGATTTCCAAAGTGCATATCCCAGACATACTGTACTGTCTAGCTTCTGTTTGAACATAACAATAAATCCTGCATGATTGTTATAGGTACCCTGGTAGCCTCATATGATTGTAAAAGTATCTTTGAATCCTACTGACTATTTTTCGTAGTCTTGTACCATCTCAATACATGATGGAGTCGTTTTTCAAATGAGATATATTAACAAATTAGTCGAAACTGTTTTCTTTTTCTGCCGCATCTGACTGCATTTTCCTGTAGCCTTTGGAGTTCAAATAATTTACAGTCGTATCCTCTGGTAAACTAATTTTTAAATATCTCCCTTATAAAGTCAAAGTGCCACTGCCGTAGCCTGCTCTGTTTTTCCCAGCATAGCTTTGCATGCAGGTTTTCTGCAAGTACTCCTGTATTTATAATGACTAGCCCAAAAAGTTTACTAGTGAACCGCAGAACCTAATGATATATAGGCCGATACCAAAAAATATTACCCGGGGACATTTT
>JAIZAY010002115.1:0-11356 GCA_029531755.1 Holothuria leucospilota | reverse complement strand
CGCATTACCTCGACTATTCCTCGATTCAATCATCTGACAGCTACACATCACAGACACAAATAAAGGGTTTTCAGTGCCATTCATATGCTATATATGCAACCGAAAACAGGCTCCATTATTCAAAACTTACAACTAATATACTCAATATGCAGTAACCAGCTATCATATTCAAGTAGGTCATAGCTCAAGAAAATGTAGTCTTAAAGTGTTCTGTTTAAAATTATTATTAAAGATGTTTATGCATAATAAGAAGCGAAAGTGTTGTAGAGGTTAGTCTTGTGTAAAATGTCCCATATAAAGATAAAATTCATCCACCAACGATTCCTGAATTCCAGTTGATTTTCGTAACAATAAATAAACAAGAAAATAAATGGTTTCCTGTTTTTTGGAAAGATATTTTCAGATTACTAATAGAAAATTAAACCTTCCTGTGAAATGTTTCTTTAAAATGAAGAAGACTATATTCATACCTTTTACATAAAATATAACGCTATCCATCTTTGCCTCGTTAGGTCCTGGAAGAAAAATCGTACATTTGACCGTGTCATTTTGTCTTGGCTGCAATATTAAGGTGCTAAATATATTTGATGGACGACTAATTTTGAAAATGGTTTCATTAACCGGATATCCATTAATCATCCAACTAAGCTCAGCTCGTGGTTTGGCGCCTGAAGCATCACAAGTAATAGTTACTCTCTCTTCCTGTTCGATGTATATGACGTCAGACGAGTTGTCGTTAACTGTCAGAATAGGTTCTGGTAATACTGAAAATAAAAAAAGAAAAAACAACGGCATCTGGAAAAATTGCGGTACTAATTGCATGGAATCTGTACATATGTAATTTTGTAAAAGTAGCGAAATTGAAGTTCTTTTTCTTCTAAACCTGGTCCATGATAGAGCCTAGTTCTTCTAGGAGACGATAATAGAAACTTGTTTTGTGTGTAAGGATTTCCAAACGATGTCCCTACTAATCCCCTAAAAGAAGGAATTATTGTACCACTCATGAACAAACAATAAAAATTTGTAAGTGTGAATTATCTTACCAAATGCAGCACGGTACCACAGCAAATGCAGCACTGTATTTATCTGAATAAAATGTTTATGTGAAAGAGCTTACCATAGCTCACTAATTTGACAATGATCTCATCAGTTATGCTAGCTTCATCAATTCTGCTCCTGCAGATGAATACTTCTTCGTCCTTGCTTGCCTTTAATATCAACGTTGAGGTTACGTCAAAAGTGGAGATCAATGTTTTGTTTTGCTGCATTTGTGTATAATTAGAGTAGTATCCCATCCAAGTAATTTGACGAGCTGGCCTGGCTCCGATGGCAAGACATGTAATATTGACTTGTTCAGATTCTTTAACATATGTTGTCGATGACATTTCAATGCCATTGACCTTCAGATACATTTTTGGTTTAACTGCAATGAAAAGAATACCCGCCAACTTCAAGAAAAATCATACAGATTACCATCTTGGAGTAAAGAGTCCCTAATGAATACAATATTTACAAACATTCAGCTCTTATTATATTACAAAAATCATATTTTTGGAAGGGAAGATGAAGCTCAAGGTTATGATTTTCACGTACACATGGTAATATCCTGCTAGTTGCTTTAAAAATTATTGAAAGTTATAAAAATGTGACTATGGGATAAGGTGCTAACCAATTCTGTACAATCTGAACAGATTGCACTTTTAGCAACCGAAGGAATGAAGGTGTTACATAATTATTTACATATAAACACAACTATTTGAAATGAGATCATTTTCTCTCAGAATTAGCTCAAGATAAAATATGAAGATGATACAAAAGTACAACTGTCCAAAAAAGTATCTGCAGTATGGAACAGTTCATGTGTTTGCATATTTGCGACTGAAGTCTAATTGTCTTTGAAGATCTGATAACACTTTTATACATACTTTTCTTACCGTATGTAAGGAAAGTTGCACTAATCGAGGCTTGTATTTCTGTTTCTTGGAGGCTACTGTTACAAGTGACAGTTATGTTAACACCAGTTGGTGTAAAACGCAGTATTGATTGTGAATCAAAAGTCCTGTTCTCCATTCTGTTTTTAATAATCGAAATTTCCTTGCCAGGATATATTTCTGTATTAACTATCCAGGTTAGATTTGCAGGAGGTTTAGCTCCTTCGGCAAGACACGTGACATTTATTTCTTGGCCTTCTTCAATATATATTTCTTCTTCATTGTCCGCATCATATTCACCATTACCTTTGTATGTTTTATTTGCTATTGTCATGTTTTTAAATGACAAAGATAAACTTGGTGGTACTATGAAAAACAGAAATAAAAACATCATTCAAACTTTTCAGTAAAACGTCAATCAAAATATCTAATGAAATGAGACAATTAAAAATTGAAGCAAAATATTTTGTGCGGAGTCGGAGTTCATTAGTCTTTCATTAAAGTTGGCTGAAACATGAAGGAAATTGTCTTATGAAAGATACCATACACGAAAAAGGACTCTTGTTTGCTTCTAACAGTTGCAGCTAACTATTGAAAGAGATATGACAAAAGCAAATTCTTGTCCTAACTTAAACGATTAATTCAAAAGTAGTTAATGTTTTGATATTACATTATAATTACCGAAAGCGAAATTACGGAAGTTTGAAAACCGAGATATTTCCACCACGCTAAGGGAACTGATTTTGCAACCCCAAAACTGGAGACCTTCAGTTAATAAGGTGTTATACTGAGCAGTGACAATTTATTTATTATATTCTATATTAAAATGTAGAGTACAAGTCTTTGCCTTTGAAAGTATCTTAATTAATCTAATGTTAGCACAATACTTTACTGCACTTTTTGTCATAATAAAGCTAACCATCCTGCGGACAAAACGTATATTTTAAGCTTTTGACAAAAACAAAGAACAAAGAATAGAACTGCCATTTCGCTTAGATGTGTCAAGTAATACGACCAATCTATTTTCATTAATATTTTGGTACAACCTTTAAAATCTTTTTATGTTTGCAGACTTTTCAATTTGTTTCTTCCAAAAACAAATCAACGGATTGTTATTTATTTATGAATTTTACAGTAGATTTTGAATCTCAAAATTGAATATGAATATATTGATCATACAATTAAAAGTGTGGTGAAAATAATGTTCTGTGACTTTTCACTTAAAGTCAGAAACAATCTTCCTTATTGTGGATTGAATTTATTTCTGTGAATGGGCGTCAGGAGGGGGCACTTGGGCCCCCCACTTGCCGGACAGGGCGGGGCGGCCGGCGCGGGGCGGCCGGGGGCCGGGCCACGGCAGGCCCCGCGGCAGGCTGCGGACGGCGGTGGCGGCGGCGGCGGTGGCGGCCGGGCAGGGGGCACGGGGCGGCAGGGGGGGGGCCAGGCGGCCGGCGGCGGCGGCAGGGCAGGCGGCGCGGGGTGGGGCGGGGCAGGCGGGGGGGGCAGGCCAGGGGCCCAGGGGCCCCCCGGGGGGGGCACCAGGCGGCCGGCACTTGCCCCCCCCCCCCCCCCAATCAAAACCTGAAAAAACGAAGATAAAAATAAAGAAAAAAAAACGAAGAAAATATAACATCAACATTTCTCAACAGTTCACTAAATGTGAATTTCTACTCTCAAAATAGGAATCCAATAAAAATATCAACAATCAGGCCCCAGCAGTCCCCCCCCCCCCCAGCATATTTTTGGTATTTTTTAAAGTTTATATTTACGATATTGCTAGTGTTTCCCCTTTTAATATGCGGTAAACAGAGAGTCTGTTTATGGGCTACGTCCCCCCCCCCCCCTGACAAATTCCTGGCTACGCCTTTGTCAACACTGTGTGAAAGTAGCATGTAAACCCTTTTCTGGGAGTAAAATATCTCCCATGAAACAAGTTTGGCCCCCTAAAACATTTTGCCACCCCTGAATTTTTTCTGCGAACGCCCGTGTTTCTGTCGCACTATATATGTCACCTTGCAATGCGTCTTGCATTTTAAACAACTTGCAGTATAATTAGGTGGAAAACATTGAAATGAGGAAGGGCAAAAACATCATCTGTATATATATTCGAAGTAGTCATTAGTATACAAAATTTAAAGCTATGGCGAGGCAAGTGAGTGATATCTCGAGAAACTTGTTGCATACTTCTTATAACGCATACATTCGTTCTTTGGCATACTTAGAACTACGAGAGTTTTGCTCATTTTTTTGCAAAGTATATACCAATCATCTTAAACCTCATACATAGGACAAAATGTACAAGTTAAAAGCAGGTGGTCGAATTCTAATCTCAAGTTGGTCAAAATTACCGACTGCTGGTCGCATTTACCACAGGGTGGTCGAATAACGCCTTAGGAAGGCGAATTACACAGATGATCATTTGAAACTTTTCTCATTTTATTTTAAATCGTGTGTTTAATTTAGGCATTAGAAAAGGGCTCTAGTAAAAGTCTGTGCACATAGAAAGTCATTAGTTTTCTTGATAATTTATACATTCTTTTCTTTAAAGATAGTCAAGAGAATAATCTTGTTAGGACAAATACCGCCTATTCTACCCTACTGTCGTCTTATTTGTAAGCCATTATTTTTATTTGTTATACAATGGTTTGCACAAGAAACACATGTACAGCCGTAATCAATCGACAGAGTTTCCACTGGTAATTTGATAACTGGTCAGCATGGCTACTTTTGAATAGTTCACATAAACCACTTTGTCGTGGTGTGGCGAATTTTCCTTATATCTCGTGACTGTTTGTTTTAGGTACTGAATTCGATGCACATTGGGCTAACAACCTTCATAGGTAGCGCATTAGAGGAGTATAGATATAAAGGCATTCTCGACCAACTGACTGTGAAGCTTTTACTTCCCATTTTTAGTTTGCGTTCTTACGTGTCGTCATAGTAACAAGGTTTGATGGAGAATCGATTTTATAGCTCCCTTATCCTGGGTCTAACAAATAAATTTTAAAGTTATAAGTAGCCCAAACAATGTCTCTTCAATGATATTGGAAGCAAAGTACTCTAGAGATATCGTCGTTTAATTATTTTTGGACTTCCGTGTATTCACCTTTGTTACATAAAGTTCTTTTTCTTCAAACCGAAAATGATCATCAAAACTTAGGACGCAAAAGCCAATCATATGTTGGAGGGCGTCGTATAACTTCATCCATTGCTGTTTATTAACGCAATATGAAAGAAAAGCAACTTGTGCTGATCAGAATTAAAACAAAAATAAAAAGTGTTTCGTCTAGACTTATGTTATGTCTTTCTCGCAATTATTGACTTAAAGAATCTATTTTCAAGGGCGATGGGGCTACGGGGGCAATGATTCCTCTCTATTCAATACCGGTCCAACAGCGACTATCTTTTAATCTAATTTTTATGTTCGAAAAGTGTTTAGATTGCAGGTTTTATTTTTATTCATTTATTTATTAATTTTTCTTTTTTTGCTTGGAATGTTTTTTTTTTCTTGGATTGCGACTTTCTCCGTTCTTAAACTTGCATCCAGTAACGTATGAGGATAATTTTATAGCTTCATCTCATGGGCTAATCTCCGTTTATTGTAAATACTGATGCCATAAAACTGATAAGGGGGTCTTTGCTCCCCTAGATCCTTGCCAAGGCGTAGTCAAGCTTAAAATCAGGGATACTAAAGGCGAGAGGCTTCCTTTACAGTGGCGGCTCGTGGCAAGGGGGCATTCTGGGCAGTGCCCCACCAAAAAATTCCTAATAATAAGGATTAGATTTATAAGAAAATGAGTGAAAATACTGCTTATAATTCTATTTCTTTACTATCATTTTCCAATATATTCCTCTCCACTTTAACAAAAGCTTGTCTGTTTAGTGAACGTATTTGCCCTTGTCTACACAGCCCTTGCTTTCGTAAACCAGGGAGCTGCTAATGAGTAGCAGCTTCCCTCGTTAGCATACCATCCAGTCCTTTGCATCCATCGCATAAGATCATGGGCAGATTGTAATCTGCCCCGCTCAACGTGGTGTGAGCATGCGCACTTACATTTTATCTGCTGAGATGACGAAGGTGAGTGGCTAATTCCACCAAAGTATGGGCAGCCTTCCGCTTGCCCTCCCTAAGTCTCCCTCCGTCGCACTGTATACATACCCCCGTTAATCAACCATGTGAATCGTTCGTTGGAAAACCCAGTGCGGTCTCACAAACGATGAGCTGAAGGTTAACTGCAAGGTTAACTGCAGCTTGGGTATACGTGTGGTGCACTGAATCGTGCTCTGGCCCTCTTCATGTTAAGTTTGATCTAGGCTCCCGAAGCAACCTCACTTGCGACATGAATACAGTCAAAAGTTTACAAACTCGTCCATTTTCGAAGAGAAGTCTTAAAGAAAAATTGGAAATCAAGCGATTAGGACCAGTTACTGTCCGTTTCGTCTTCACGTAGCTTTTCACCCAGCTGGTACACAAAGTACGAATGGCTTACATGATGTGCAGAATCTGGTAAGGTCTATTGCTTTCCTTGCATTCTCTTCGGACAATCCTTACGAGAACATGCTTGGGTGCGGTCTGGAATCAACGACTGGAAGCACTTGTCAGAAAAAGTAAAGAAGCATATAAAGTGCAGTCGCCATGTTGAGAACTGCTTGAAACTCGCATTTTATGGCAAAACTAACATTTCGGAGCAACTAAGTGCGGCATATTGCACTAGCATCCAGCGGCATAATCTTGAAGTTGAAAAAAATCGCCACGTACTATTTTGTGCAGCGTTTGAGTTAGCATTGCGGGGACATGATGAAACAGATGATTCAGAAAACCCAGGGGTATTTCTTGGGTTAGTCAATTTCACTGCATCTCTTGATTCTGTTTTGAGCAAACATCTAGAGACAGCGACTGTGTTTAAAGGAACATCTAAGACCATCCAGAACGAGGTCTTGGATATTATGTTCAAAATAGCGCAATCGGATATTCAGCAGGAGATAAAAGATACCAAGTTTTTAGCCGTGATCTCAGATGACACTACTGACGTCTCAAATCATCTACAAAATGTTGGGATCCTAAGATACCTTGTTTCGGGACAGGTTGTGGAGAGATTTTGGTCCTTTTGCTCCATGAAGCAAGGGGATGCAGTTTCGATAGCTAATGTTATTGATGCTTGCTTGAGCCGTGTTTTACCCAATGCTGAGGATAAAAGCAAGCTAATTGCTCAATTCTATGACGGTGCATCCGTTATGAGTGGCCTTGAGTATGGCGTCCAGAGCATAGTGAAGCAGTCATATCCCCATGCTCATTATGTGAACTGCTATGCACATCAACTCAACCTTGTGCTTCAGCAAGCCGTATCGCAGGTCTTTCAGATCAGGTTGTTCTTTGCTAATCTCAGTGGCTTCTCAGTATTTTTTACCCGCTCACCCAAAAGAGTGGCTTTTCTTGATAAATCTGTCGGTAGGAGACTTCCCAGATCCGTAAAGACAAGGTGGAATTTCCAAAGCAGACTAGTGTTAACTGTTTACTAGCATCAAGATGATCTCATCGAATGCTTTTAGAATATAATAGTGAACTGGAACGGAGATCAAACGACAGTCAGAGATTCAAGTGGACTGTTGAAGTGCCTTTAAGATAGAAATTTTCTCGGCATTCTGGACTTATTTCACAAAATAATGCCTCACGTTGAAATTCTTTATGCTCACCTTCAGAGAAGACAGATAGATCCTGTTTTTCTTCAAAACTGTAAAAGCAACTTCATCCAAGCTGTTAATAATGTGAGAAGTACTATACCGGGACATCTTAGACCTCCTATTTACCCACCCCCCTTCAGGCCTTCGCTCTACTTCTTGCACAAAAAGGCCAAGGGTGGACATTTCAGATGAAGAGAAGTCACGTATACTGCACGAGATGAGCGATATCATAATTTCTCACTTCTGCTCTCGATCTGAATTCTCGAACCATCTTGCTGCTGCAACCTTGTTCAACAGTGAATCATTTGAGAAGTATAACCAGACTTTTCCATCACAGATCTTGAAATCCACAACTGCGAGTTATCCTATGCTTGATGAAAGTAAGCTTTGATCAGAGTTGTCAGTGATCTACAGCCGATGTGAGCTTCGTCAATGCTGCTGTGCTGTAGCCTTGCTTCATTTGCTCCAAAAGAGTAATCTGACAGAAACTTTCTCAGAAGTAATTAAACTGCTTATGATCCTCATAACAACCCCCATGTCTTCGAGTGAAGCTGAGAGCTGAGAGATGTTTCTCAACCTTGAAAAGAGTAAAAACGTTTTTAAGAAACACCATGTCTGATGACAGACTAAACGCACTAGCCATGCTATCGATTGAAAAGAAGTTTATAAGAGAAAGTTCAAATTTTAATCAACGTGTAATTGGGATGTTTGCTCATCTCAAAGGAAGACGAGCAACGTTTCTCTATAAGTAATTTGTTTACTTCACTTTAACTTGGCCTTGCACTTTTGCAACTTGCAAATTTTGTGGTATACTTTCATATTGTAAATCTTTCAGTGTTTAGCATATACATTTTGACACTACATATACTTTCCCAAGAGTACAAGGAGAATGTGGATTTCTGATACCTCTTATGCTTTAATGAAGTCACTATCAGGGGCGTAGCCACGGGAGCCTGGGGGGGGGGGATAGCCCCACAAAGGGTCAAAAAATAAACGATACAAGAGAATGATATGTATCACCGTTTTCTTTTCTCATTGTCACTTTCCGTATGACAGCTCGGGTGGGATTATTGTTCTTAACCCTGTACATCCCAGCCCATCATCAACCATCTTCGCTACCTGCAAGCTCCCTCAGTGCATCTTCAAATCCAAGCCGCTTTTTATTTTAAGTTAGGCTATTATAAAAAAGGAATAGTCAAGGTATGAATTTTGTAGTATATGTTTAGTGCTCATCAAATGCCGTGTGAAGATAGCTAAATGCTTCGTTCTAATACCCCTAGTTTTGTAAATATCGCAGAGCTTCCGGGGGACCCCACCAGGGGCCCTAAGGCGGGCCCCTGGACCCCACGCCTTCACGGGGAGCGCTTCGCCTTCCCGCGGCGCCTTAGGCGCCGTTGGATCATTCCCGCAAACAAGAATACCCCATTTGCCCCTCCAAATATTTAGACCACAAGCCGCCACTGTTCCTTTATGAGCATAGGTACTTGCATGAAAGTTCCTTTAATACTGGATACCAGACTTTTCTGCGTGTTTGTGCGCACAGGAGTGGTCCCAGTGGGCACTAGCAGCCCTTGCTCTCAATTACTGCTGATGAAAATTCAGGAAATATGTTTGTCATAATTTTAATTTTAAGGCACCCATCTTACACTAAAGGACATAAAAGAGCTTCTTTTTTCCAAATTTCCGCGTGGGGCCCGGATCTGCCGCATGATCAACCGGCTTGAATTGCTCTACTTTTTACTGACGACCTGTTATGCGTCCAAATTTTCCTCTTCTCCGGGCTTAAGTTCCTTTCGTTAGTTGTTATTCTGTCCGTTCATTGCTACCGAAAATGCTAAAAAAAATAATTGTCCAAAAATTTAATCGTAAGGTAAATCGTAGTCGTGGGGTCGTGGGTGGATGCTTGAGATTTTCAGTAAGTCATTGCCCTAAAACGTCATTCTTAGCCGCGTTAGGCGGGCTTCCATCTTTGTTTATTGCTACTTCCTATAGAGCAGATTGATCGGAGTATTTTTTCTAAACTGTATGAAGCCCCACTGTCATCGATTCTAAAACGTAGAATCTTCTGTATCATCAAATCGACTGTATGTCAATCCGATTTAGGCCATTACAAGGAAAAAACTGTCAAATCATGATTATCGTAGCCTGTTTAGTGTGGTTCCAATGCCGTTTTAAGATAGTGACATCCTTCATTCTGATGGGCAAAATTTTGCTAAAATATAAAAGATTCTGGGGCTTTTCCCCCTGGTTCCCCATCCATACGTTGACCCGGGACACAACCCGGGGCTCTAAGGAGGAAACCCGGACCCCATGTTCACGAAGGAACATTTTCTCTCTTGCAGCGTCGTTAGTTACACCATGTGCAGTGACTTATTCCCATGAATTTTCACTCATTCACTCCATCGGGGGCGCACTTTCTGTTCTGTGATGCTATATTTGTTAGATGTATAGGTACCAGAATGAAGAACGTCAGTTTCATTGAAAACAGAACTTACGTTGCAAAGCTCCATATCTTTGAGTGCCCATTTCAGCCAATTACCACTCTTGCATCCTCTTCAATCATAAATTTTGGTCAAAAAGTACGAAGACGTTAGAAATTTCCTATGTTTCAAGCGCTGCGCTTATTAACCTTGCAAAACATAGTTATTCTATGCCATAGTTCTTTCAGTTGTCGCAATTTTAAAACAACTTTAATCATGTTGCTGCTACTATCAGAGTAAAGAATTTAAAATTTTTATTAAGGTTCTTATAATTCTAGAAATCCTAATCTCTGACATGGACCCTCTCTACTTCCATGAGATGAGAGTTCTACTAGCGACTCCTTTATAAAATCTAATTGAGGCGTTGCTAATGGATGAGATGGCGCTCTACCTAATTATTTCATTGTCCTTGCCGGATCAATGTGGTTAGAATGTTGGAGGAGATGGCGCTCTACCTAATTATTTCATTGTCCTTGCCGTATTAATGTGGTTAGAACACTGAGATGTTACTTACCAATACCTTCTTGGCTAAACATGCACTAAAAGGATGGTGCACTTTACAAATAAGTGACAGTCTAAATTAGTTTGATATATTGAGGCAATTATCCACACAGAGAAAGGGAAGGCTGTAGGAAACAAATTCATCTTTAATTGTAGTCAACCCCAACTTGAAATCAGACTAAAGCTTCTTCGGAGGATCAAGTATCATCGTCAGCAAACTTTATATTCTTGTTACCCCACGTTTCAGATCTGGAAACTCTCAAAAGCCTAAGAAATCAAGAAGGACGTTAACACATACGTTCTTCTTTGTTAAACCTGCCTCAAGAGCCATTGATACTATAATAATTAATACAGTAATACTACGGTGTCCTCTTTTTCTGCAAATCTTTTGACCCATGTCAAATGATAAACAAGTATGGAAATGTCAAAATAAATGACATGATAATGATTATCATGGCACTAAAATAAGAAATTCACTTGGGTGTGACGGGTTAGCCTAGCTTACCCCATAAGGAAGAGCTGAAGAATAACTTCTAGTTTCGCAAAATCTGGAGATAACATAATGTAATAGTAGACTACGTATTGTTTTATGGCTACTAGCCCTCCGGACACCGGGATGAGCTGAAACTATACTACTCAGTATGTTAGCAGTATTGATCAGACACGCATCTGCCTTTTGACAAGAAAAGGGTGGTTAAAATGAAGAGTATAACATTCTTATAGTGTGGATGTTTTTATTAGAATGAGAAGTTTATATTAAAA